>JARKID010000368.1:0-22077 GCA_029449255.1 Mycena polygramma | reverse complement strand
CTCCTGAAGACGCGAATTGTGCATTATCATGCGACCTGCAGCAACAGCAACGTCAGCACATTCAACGGCGACCCGGAACAAGCCCAGAGAGACGTACACGGAGATGGAGAGGACTTCGTAGCCATGGGCGGCAAAAGTCTTCACTTCTGTACCCAGATTCGCGTTCCACAGTTTGACTGATCGATCCTGGCCGCCTGTAAGGATGTACTTTGCAGCCCCTTTGGCATAGCGGGCAACATTGACCGGACCCTTGTGACCAGAGAGGGTAGCGTGGAGGCGTCGGGGAGTGGCTTCAGGACCCCGGGAGGGCGACATACTGGGTCAGAAATTGATGCGATCAGGTGTCCAAGCGAGCTTCTCGTCTCCGACAATGTCCAAGCGTAGCCATTCGCCCTCTTCGTTGCCTCCATCTAAGCGCTTGCACTCGCTGTCCGGTCCTGCCCCTCTGCTCACATTCGACAGCGCTCTCTACGAGGAGCTCATCTTACTTGTGTTCGCTCATTTGTCTTGGGTTGACCTCTGTGCTGCGCAGGCAGTCAACAAGAACTGGGGGAGGTTAGCCCTCGACAACGGCCTTTGGAAGAGCCAATATCTACATGTCTTTGGCCGCTCCAGACTGCGAGGAGCCAAAGGCTTCATTGGCCGAACAGATGGACGGGAAATAAAGCGTCTACCAGAGAGAGCAACAGCGGAACTCAAAGATGCACCAGAACTCAAGGACTGGCGCTCGATGTTCCGAATAAGCTGGAATTGGAAGAAAGGTGAGTCATCACGCATCTCCTAGTTCTCCGCTAATCAAGCGCCTCAGGCCGCTGTAGTACCGAACATATCGAGGGAATTTTAAAGTCCCCAACTCCGGGATCGAGGCCAACCTCGATAGCCCCGCACGTTCTGCTAGCGGGCTCAATGACGATAATCGCTTCGTCTACGGAAAGTATGTCCCCCGAAGTGCACTGCTTGAGCGTAACCGCTCCCAAGCAAAGTCTTCTATGTGGCTCTCCGAGGCACAGACAGCCCTTCCACATTACGGCTCTTGCCCTGGACCAGTCTCCGCCGTTGTCCGGGATCTTACAACTTGCCGTCTTCCTATCAACAGGAGAATTCCTCATTTTCTCCATCCACCAGCTAAATCCGTCAGCTTCCTCCCGCAAGTTGACCTACGTTCCTGGCCGCCCCACCCCACGAACTGCGCCTATAATACAAGCTGTATATCATCATCCACTGCTTATCAGTCTGTCCGAAGCATTTACACTCTCGCTGTATGACTTGTCGTCCGATACAATTGTCCATACGCAGACCCTTACTGCATACACCACATTCCCCCCGTCGTCTCTCATCCTGTCGCAGACTCAAACCCCTGGAACTCGGTATAAGCTGGTCCTGACGTACGCTGTTCCGATTTTCCCTATACATTTCTCAACAGGTAAAGAGCTCTCCATTCTCATTCCCGTTCTTACTGACTGTGCCTGCAGGCGTGACGGAACTGATCATATCCAGATCGCATGCGTCTTCTTCGAGCTCTTCACCGGCTGGTTCCCTGTCGGTCATCTCAACGCGGACAGTGCGCGCATTGGACGTGCCAGCGGGCTGGATCGACCAAGAGAAGCTGCGCTCGATGAAGGATCAGTGGGGGCGCAAGCTTTTACGCATCCAGGACACTCAGTCGGACGGAAAATGGGTATGTGTGATACCTCCAAGGCCTAGAACTCCGTACTAAATCTTGACAGGTTGTGCTTGCTCCTGGAGAGTCCCCGCCACCTTCCGGAGCGAGTTCCGCAGCTTCCTCCTACCGGCCGTCAGGCGACTCGCCGGCAAGTCTGCAGCTGTACCGCTTGTCTCTTCCACCAGCCACCTCCGTTGCCTCCCCGCCGCCCAAATTAACATTCATGCGTTACCTTCACCACACGGCAGGCGCAGTGTCTTCTGCAGTGGCTTCTATGGCACTTTCCGATGGCCGTTGCGTCACCCTTGGGAAAAACGGAGGCATCTGGGTGTGGGATTTGGAATCCGGGACGGGCGCCGAAGTCGCACCTCCGTCCCGCTCTGGCAATCCCGAATTGAACCTCGTGGAAAAAGGTACAGTTGTCTTCGACGACAGACGAATAATTACAGCGCGAGGTGGGACGTTGGTTGTCCACCGCTTTGACATTTAGATCTATATCTTATGTGAGCCAATCGCCGTTTTCTTGATATTGTTATACCCATGTTTTTTCACAGATATATCTTTATATAATTTAAAACTTCCCGGTCGAGTCATCCACGGAGGAATACGGTGGTCAATCCGCTCTGTTGTACTTTTTTTACTTTCAAGTTGGGTCTGGGCCGAACGATATCAAGACGCGTAATAATATACCAGGAAGTATTTTACGCTCCCCCATTGTCGCGGCATACCCCGTCTATCGATATCTCTGTGCTATTCTGTAAGCGCGGCAGGGGCAGAGACACATTTACCTGCGGGACTTGCCGCACAAATGCGCGAACGGTGTCTCACGAAACGTCTTTTTAACGTACACCAGCCCTCACCCGCGGTCGCTAATGTTTGTGCCTATGATAGGTTTTCTTCAGCTCCTGGAAACCCGCCACCTGACGGCCGGAGCGCGTGCGCTGTGTTTTCTCGGCCAACGTTGGAGCTAAGTTTGAATGGGCACCTCCCCGCGCCGCGGATTGTGTTTTCAGGGCAGAACAGGTGGACAGTGGTTGCAGATAGCACCGGGGACGAGCCCAGATAGCGGCACATACAACATTTTCCGTATATATAAGAGGTTGGTTCTCTACTCCGACCAACCCACCGACCACCGAACCCAACAACTTCGCCCAAGTATGGCTTCAATCTCGTGTGGCACCTGGAAGAGAAGCAATCCCCCATCGCAGGCCGGAAGTACGTCGATCTGTTTTCCATAGCTTGAGCGATTATTGGACGAGTAGCCAGGAGCTCTCCTGGGAGCAACGCAATACGGCCATCGATCCCCCTCCCGTTGTGCGCTTGTTTTGCACTCATGGAGGACAAGAGTATAATCACCGGTCAGTCGATTCCCATGTCCTTCTTGCGGTATTTTAACCCCCCCACCAAGGTGTCTCCCAACTTCAATATACGCAGCTTGGCCTGCACGGTGGACCTGGTTTCGTCTTCCCGAAGGGCCCAACCCTCGGAGGAACTACTCGTATTACGATGCGGACGGCACTCACCAGCAAGAACGGCCCGTCTATGCGCTCTTCACTACGGACTATCCAGACACCGTGCCCTTTGAATGCTGTGTCGGGGACCCATCTTCTGCTAGAGAAGTCGAAAGAGACGCATCTTCTGCTCGGTCAAAACCGTCGCGCAGGCATACGAAGATGCCGGCCACATTATTTTTGCCTTTCCGGTATATACCATATCGCGCGACTTGAGTTTGAAACCAAACTAACAATTTAATGGACAGCAACTGGGTGTGCTACAGACGGGGCAATATCTGCTGCGCTACACAGTCTATAACCAAAGGGATCAGCAGCTGCTATCGGCGGGGCAGCTGGTGACGAAGCACTTTGGACAGGCGTTCACGATCTCGACTGTTAAACAATTCCCCGGGCACCCAGCCCACGACTCCGCTGAGCAGAGTGAGCGTTAGCTTTCCTCTTTGAACAGCAAGACTGACCAACCGGGTCCAAGTCATTGGCGGCGCAGAGAGTCCCGGGCTTCGGCAACAGGCATCATGATTAGCTGAATTCTGTGTAAATTAGTTTGTACAGTAGCCTTTTTGAATCAAATCCGTCTGTTGTTCTTGCCCTTGGTATGCTGTCCGGGGCCTCTCCCCACCTTCTTCTCTGCCCCATACTTCTCGAGTCAGGTTTTCATCCAATAGTACATATTCATAATTGAACGCGTTTTGTTCAGCATGTGACCGTGACAAACATTACGAGCCGTTGGAATTTGCGTCGAGCCACCGTTGGCTGTATGCCCTGCCACCGATGAACGAACTCGGGATTCGGAACTCAATATGGAACATGGCACACCTACACAACTAGATGCTGTTGGGGCAGACAAGCTGGGAACAAAACTGCGCCTCACCGGCCAGTGCGTCCTGCCTGTTGGTCTCGGCGTGGAGAGTCACTCACGGTAGATTACAGGGTGCTTGCGTACGATGCGTATTCGGGTGTTGTGCTTCTGCGGGCACGCGATGTCGGGGTGCTTATGGACGCGAGGAATTGTGTGAACGCTTGGACCGGGTGGCTCAAAGAGCGTCTGTGCATGGTGTCGGCGGTTGGGTACCTCGAGCGCGCGCCGGTGCGTCCCCTTTGCGCATGGATTGTCCCCCGGCATTAAATGTTTGTCTGTAGCCCGACCCATGCGTCCCTGCGCTGCCTGAGCACTTCCCCCTGGCCGCACCGAGGGTCGACAAAGGATTAATTCTGCGAGCGATTCTTGTGGTGGCGGAAAGGGATTTGTCGGCTGAGAGATGGAAACGAGGGCCAGGAGAACAGTGCGAGTCGTAGGCCACCCGAGTGTAGCTACCCGCGCTTTGTGCTATTGCCCAATTAAGCCATCGCGCTTTGTTAGACCCTGCTATATAACCCCAGCCACCGATTGTCTTGACCTGCTTCCACCCACCACATCCCACTACCCCACCGCTGCCGCCCTCGACATGCAGTTCAACGTCGACAACGACGCCTACCAATCCTTCGCCGGCGCCGTCTACGCCCGCGCAAACGAATCCTTCGCTAGAGGCGAACCGCTTCCCCCGTATCCTCCCAAACCGTCTCCCCCGCGCGACCCGCCCGCCCCCGACTACATCAGTGTAGTGCACCCCACTGTCTGCGCCCTGGTCCAAGACCTCGACGTGCTTGCCACCATGAAATGCCACCATTATATCCCCCCGTGTACCGAGACCGCCTATGCCCTCACCGCCCTCGCGGTCCTCGACGACCATACCCACCGCTTTCACCTCCGCTTCTGGTCCCTCGGACGGCGCGTCGACACTGCGCACCGCGTGCAGCGTGTCCTCAGTGCGTGTATACTACGCCACCGTCCATCACACTGAACTAACCAACGCCCACAGACTCTGCTCAGCACCTCATCCTACCTGCGCCGTGGGACAGCGCCCAGCATGCACTGAGCACGTTGGCCACCAGGGAGGCGGCGCGGGCGGCTGCTTTGCAGCGCCAGGCGCAGGCGGGCGGCGCTAAAGCGGTAGCGTCGCCGCACAAGACGCCGCGCCTCACCCGTGCGGCCGCCGCGCGTCAGATCCAAGAGCAAGCAACTGGGGTGCCCGCGCCCACCGCCGCCACATCCCCCACGAATGAACGGAAACGTCGCCGGACATCGCCCGTAGAAGCGCCCGCGCCGCAGCGAGCGAGCGCGCGGCAGCAGAAGCAGCGCACAATGGTGCCAGACGTCGTCCCGCCCGCCGTCGTCGCTGCCACCATCGTCCCTTCCACCAAACGCGTGCGCGCGCGATCAGCTTCGCGTGAGTCGAATGAGACGCTGGTGGCGTCGTCATCGACATCCTCTTTCTCCCGTGCGGCTTCGGTGTCGTCGGCGGACACGGTTGTTGTCGAGGTCGTGAGCGACAGCAAGGGAAAGGCGCGGCTGATTGTTCCTGCGCCGGGCGACGATGGCGGTGTGGCGCCGATGGAGACGGAGAGCGTGGCGGGCACGGGTATGGTGACGCGCAGCCGCACCAAGAAGGTGCCCGACGTCAAGCCCGCGCGCGCGACCCCGTACCCCACCACCAAGGATGCGCAGCTCGCTGCGGGGCGCAGCAAGAGCAGGGCGCCGACCGGGAAGAGGAAGGTGGCTAAGGCAAAGGCTACATGATGTACAATCTCCCGTTTCTTTTTCTTGATTTGCTGGCGGGACTGCCTCTGTATCGATTATTTCCTGATATTTTCCCTGTAGACCATTATAACGTATCTATACTCTAAATTGTATGTAGTTCCTTGCAGATAACGCGCGTCGACGCGTGATTTCCCGCCTTGTGATGAATTCACGTGACCGCTTCCTGCCAAAGTGGCGACATCGCTCCGACCTGCTCCGACCTCGTCTCTTTGTGGTTCGCACCACGCAGTCCCAATGCTGTCGCTGCACAACCTCCAGGCTCTTCAAGTGCTGTGTTCGTCCGATGAGCGTCGACGCCTGGGCCATCGCCATCTCGTGGTCCAAACTCTCGGCGGCCCCGGCCAGAACTGTGAATATGGTCCCAGATGGTCCTCGCAATGCGCATGGATTCTCTTTGCCGACCGCAAGATCAGTGCTTCGTCGCATCTGGAAGTGTTCGGCGAAATGTCCACATAGGACCAAGCGGCAAGCCTGGGCGCGTTCCCTGCATCATATCTGCGATCAGGACCGTTGACCGACTCAAGTGCTGCGCGGTTACGAACAAGTTACGACCCTCCATGTATGCCAATCTCGTGTCTAGGCTGACGACACTACCCGAGCCTTGGGTCTCTTCGCCTCGTTATTTCATACTTTTTTCTGTTTCAAAATCGCACTGGCGCAAAGAGCTCATGTGTCGATCTTTCATCATCTTTGGCTGTCTTGGATGCTCGGTTTCTAAATTTCAAGGCAATAATGCATATACTCTGGCCGCCGAGTCTTGGATTCAAGGAACCATTTTAAAACTAACTGGTTACAAACTTGCAAAAGACGGAAGCCAGTCATCGTGTTTCTCGTATTTCTGTTCCAGGTGCTCGCTGCCGAAATTTCCAGCCCTCCTTCCAACGTAATTTCCTGGGACAGCAAACGAACGAGACTGAACGAAATCTGGAACCTCGTCATTGAGCTACGAACGAAGCCGTGTAAATGCGCTCAAAGTGCGCTCTATGCATGTTTTCTCAAGACAGTCCAAGGCCGGTGGCGTCGATGACGAGGTGGCAAAACAGTTTCTTCCCTACGACTGGACGTTTTCTGTGATCAAGTGGAGCAGTACCTGTTCTCTGTCCCGGAGCCTTTATTTCTTGAACTGCAGGTCGACATTGACAGCAGAGACTTCTTCCTCGCGGGTCCGTCAGTGGAGTGGTTTCAACTCCCACCCCTGAGGAGGTTTCTTCTTCTCGCAGCGGTCGAATCAGACGAAGTTGGGTTGGCCGCGGCTTACGTACCGCCCAAAAACCTAGCTACAGCAACGACGGGGCGCACACAGATGGAGATGCGCTCTGCGATGGATGTACATGTCCAGTAGGTTAGTACTGATAGCTGACAGAAATCTCTGCGTCGCAGGTTGGAAATTTCAAAGATTTTGAATCTCGGGATGGGATGTCCGTCAACCTCGCCGATCTGGGCGGAATGTTGACCGACACAGGGCCTCCCAAGGCTAGCCTGATCTCCTAGCTGTGCGCGCATACGAATCACTCCCGTTCTGGCTCCTCGCCAACGTAAGTTTCGAAATGGTCTGCTTAAAGCATTCTGCAGTGAGTGATTTAACTTCCGTTCAAGGCCGATCTGCATACTTACAGACAAACGTTGCTTCACCAGATGATCGCCGCCGCTTCATTCTCGGACCGACAATCCGTGCCCTACGACCTCCAGAGAATGGCCTCGGAGCTCTGGGGTAGCCTAAGCATAGTGCCACTAGTGGGGGGACATCGGCCGTCGGGATAGAAAGTGTTGGTGATGCATTTCGAGTTCTTGTTGGCGTTTGCGCGCGGGTACCTAGATGTGTTGCCTGAGACTCGGTCTTGGAGGTGCTGCATCAAGCCACACCATTGGACGCGACTTGGGGGATTTGCACGTGACCGCATCGCAATGAAGTGGTTAATGAATTGTTGAGATGCCGAATGGAACTCGAACAGACTCGACCGTTGACGGGGACGTACAGCCAGCGGCCGTCCAGAGTCATCATCGACTCGGAACGGTGCGCTCCTCGGAGGATTGACGCTGTGGGAAATGATTCCACGCGAAATTGTCGCACGACGGTGCCGACTAATACCGAACGCGAGGACGGCAAGTGACTGGAAGGACAGCCAGCCTGGTCGCGGTATTAGGTTCCGGTGGACCGATGCGGTCGGTGGTCACTCGGTGTAAAAACCTCGGGCCTCATGTGGCACCCAGGGTGAGCCAGCACGTAGATACGGGCCGTGAAAGAGAGCAGGAGGTGCATGGAATAATAATGCTGGTGCTACTGGGAGGAGAAATAGTGGGTAAATTGTTGTGGTACCTGGTGGCAGGCGGCTGCGGCTGTGCACCATTCCTATTCCGTCTCCGCCGATCGACCTGGGTTACTGCACTGTCATTGTTGTTCGCGCCCTTCTCTCCCTCAAACCACCATGGCCCCCAGGTAATCCCCGTCCCTCCTCCTCCTCCCCCGCTCCCCGCTCACATCCCCCAGGAAATGGTCTCGCGATGCCCTCCTGCGCAACCTCCAGGTATACCCCGTCTCATCTCCCCGAGAACAGCACCCTGACATCCTCTAGCTCATCGGCGAGCTCTCCACCCCGCTGCCACCAACCCTCCCCCCGTCGCCCCCAGCCTCCCGCTCCGCGTCACCCGTCCCCTCCGCAAAGCGCAAGGCCGGCCCCGCACCGGCAGAGCCCAACAAGCGTCCTCGCACAGACACAGACCGTCCACCGCACCCCCACGTCCCCACAGAGGAGGGCGAGCTTCCAGACGACCCGCCACTGGCTTCCGCGTCGTCTCTGTCAGCACCCGCGGCCGCCGCTCCAGCCGCCGCTCCAGCGCCGCCACCCCCGATCGCTTCCACCAGCGCAGTCCCCGTCCGCCGTCCTCGCGCGGGCAAGATCTCCATTCGCCAGTGCGAGACCCTCCACAACAAGTACCACGCCGCCGGCCGCATGCTAAAGTACTCCGGCGATGCCCGCTTCTGGTCCACCTACCCCCCGTCTCACAAGGAGTACCGCGCGCTTGCCAACCCCCCGCCCCCAAACTCACCGTACTACAAGCACGGCGGCCTCATTGCCCGCCTCGAGCTCCTCGATGCCCTCGTCTGTTTCACTTACTCCATCTGGAACAGGGATTATTGTCGTCGTTACTGTAGCCGTGAGACATGGTACACCATCGAGGCTTTCCTCGTCTGGTGCAAACAAAAATGGCAGGCCGAGGAGGGCACCCCTGATGCTGAAAAAGCCTTCCTGGGCTTGATGTAAGCGTTTTTGGTTCACCCCGTGCATTGTTTTTCACACACACTGGCCCAGCTGGATGATCGAGGGCTTCATACACGGTCGCAAACTCGTATATGCCACCGCGCGCCACTCTCCCATCGAGCGCGATCTCGACAAGCTCATGGGTACCACCCGTGCAGCAATAGCTGCCGCCGCCACAGAGGCCGCCGCAGCCCACCCTTCAGGCGCCGCTTTGGGTTCGCTCGCTCCTAAATCTAGCGCCACCCCCGTCATGCTCCCGTCTCCGGCCAGCCTCGCTCCCAGCGCTAATTCCACACCTACTAATCGTGACGGTGGCACCCCGAGCTCGACCACCGGCTCCATCTCATCTGCCGTCCCACCCCACCCCGTCGCCGCAGCTCTTGCTCCGTCTACCCTCCCTTCCTCCCTCATACCTCCGGAATACAAGCACGTTCCTACCGCGCCTCACATTGTGAGCGCCATGGAGAACGTCACCGTACCTGTCGGGCCCCGTCTCATCAACGAGCTCAAGAACGAGTCGATGGGCATTGCAGCCGCCGCATACTGCATGAACAACTCTCAGACGTTCCTCAATTTGCCCATCATGGCCCGCTACTTTCCCACAACGTTCGCCCGCATGGTCTCCTCCACCCTGTCCCCGAACGAGGAACACGAGCCCGACTTTGAAGACGAGGAGGGCGAGCTGTTCTGGCCCGGCCAGAGCAGCACCGGCGAGGGCCTTGGTTGGGTTTGTCTCATGGGCAAAGCCATGATCAAGGAGTTTGGCAAGGTCTACGCCTATCGGGGCTTAGACGGCGTCGTGCCAAAGCCAAAGCCCGAGGAGGAGGCGGAGATCGCCTCTTCCGCCAGCGGACCGCAATTATCTGGATCGACCCCCCTCGGCCATAATTCGCCGCTGCCCATGCCTCGATAACCAGCTCGACTGGGCTGCCGTCCCCGCCGTCTCGGTCTCTCTGCTCAATCGGAACCTACACACGGGATAAACATACACATCTTACCGGACAGGCACTCGCACAAATTGCGGGACATTAATCTCCGTAACGGGCGTTTCAGGACTTTGTTGCTATGCTCCTCCCACAGGATCGCGACGACGCTTCGATCTCTTTGAGCCATTCGGCGCCGTCCCCCATCTCACTGTATCTCTAGAGGCGAGCCCGACCACCCAAAATTTATCATATCACACTTGTATACCACACCACCATCATCGGCATCCTCGCATCATCATCCATCTTCTGCTCTGGGCTCTGGCTGCGCACGCATACACATACAGCGGAATGGTGCCTATTTTCTACGGCTTCACATTGGGTTTCATGTGCGACATGATTATTATGTATCCGAGCTGTTATTTATTGCGCGATTGCGCCGCCCTTGTGCGTGCGTGTGCGTGTGCCCGTCGTCCAACAAATTATCTGTAATTGTTCAACCTTGTACCAAACAACGGAATGCAAACGCATAATGAATTGCAGCAAATTTGCTGTGACGGCGTTTTCTGACTCCGAGTGTGTGAAATCAGAACTCTAACGCGACTGGGATAGATTCCATACAGATGGAAACCCCGAGTTAGCTCCTTGGGTTGTCCCTGACAGCACGAAAGGAAGGACGGACGACCTGTCGAGGTGGGGCCAACAACGACCGAGGAGACGCCGGACACGCAGTATCATATGTGTGCATTCAATCATAACGCATAATGAAGTCATGGGATTGCAGGGTAGGAATAGGAAACCACCGCAGGCATAATTCCAGCCAACCACCCCAAAGACGCCACGAAGAGAACGTTTACCGATTGGACTTGGCCACACGCTCCAGCTCGTCCTTTTTCTGCAATGACAGTCAGCAGCAATACGACACATGCGCGCGGTTGCACAAACCTTGATGGCATACGAGTTGGATGAGCCCTTGGCGGCGTTGATGAGCTCATCGGCCAGGCACTCTGCGATCGACTTCACGTTGCGGAATGCGGATTCACGAGTCTGATCAAATAGAATGAGACGCGTCCAATGAACAGACACAAAGAACGTACGCCGATGGTCAGTAGAGAAATGGACTGGTTGACACGTCGGAGAGGCGAGACATCGACCGCCTGCCGACGGACGGTTCCCTGCGAACCAATACGGGTCGAGTCTTCCCGGGGGCCGGTGTTAACAATAGCGTCGACGAGAACCTGCGCGCGGAGGTCTTGAGCTGACTCTTCGACAAACAGTAAGTTTTGAGACACACCTGGATGGGGTTCTGGTCGGTGAGGAGATGGATAATCTCAAAGGCGTGCGCGACAATGCGCACGGCAAGGAGCTTCTTGCCGTTGTTGCGCCCCTTCATCATCAGGCTGAAAAGAGAATACGCATCAGCTTTGTGCGCGTGCGGACGGCGCCGAAGCTACCTGTCTACCAATCGCTCAACGATGGGCATCTGCGCCTTTTTAAACTGCTTCTTGGCGTAGCGGCCGGCGGTGTGGGGAAGGTAGACAGCATTGCGCGTTTGGATGTAGTCGGTCAGGGAGATGTCTTTTACCTCGACACTGTCAACAGAATGGTGAGACAGCGTCCAGCGGGCTGCGCAGCGGCTGGACTGACTCTTGGGTGTCCCACTTTCCGAAGAGTTTGATTTCCTGGCCGAGCTTGGAGATGTCCTTGGGGAGGGTCGTGGCCGACATTTTTGGTGGTGAGGAACGGACTTGCTGAACGATGGTGGGAAACTGAGCAGAACCACACGTGATCACCCATCAACAGCGACGACTTGCGAAACAAATACATTGCAGCAAATGTACTGCCACACGATTCGGGGAACCATTATTTTTTGAAGTCAAACTCTAGTCAAGTTCAAGTCGATACAATTCAATGATAATGCTACGAGGACGATGAGGATACAGGGTGTGTATGTGTTATGGGCCATGCAAGTGATTGTTGAGAGAGAGAGAGAGAAATATGCGTCAAAAAGAAATGCGATGATGAGGTTCAAATGCAGAAAACGATTCCGAAGCCGTCATGGGCAGCATACGCGGCATCCCATACGACGGGGTCCTATGACTCAGCGCGAACTCGGCTGAAGCTTCAGCGCGTTTCCGAAGCGCTCGTTCGCCCTCCGCCATGTCCTCCGCCCTCCTGCGCGAGTCCACCTCTCTCTTCATCTGGGCCAATGCGAGGGTCTCCAATCTCCGTGCGTTGTCGCGCTCCTTCATCACGTCGTCCAGTTCACGCTCCAGTCTACGGCGAGCGACCCGTTCGACATCGACAACGTCTTCCAGCTTTCGTTTCGACGCGCGCATATCAGCGATGACATTGGTGTTGTTCGTGTGGCGGTCGCGCAAGGACTGTATCTCGCGCTCCATTATCCGGTGATTGGGACTTGGGGGATGTGACCGAGGGGCAGACGGCGCACTCGTATCAATGCGAGAGCGGAGAGACGCGGGGGCCCGCGGTGGCGTAGTTGCTTTGGTCCGCTTCGAATCGTCCGCGCTCGGAGGATCGGAGTTGAGCGGCGGGGCACTGGTACCGTAGACCATGTGCAACCACTTCTGGGCGTTGCTGTAATGTTCCGAAGCCTGGTCCGAGTCACCCTTTAACCTCGCAACTTTTCCAAGGTCAGTTTCGCATCCTGAAAGGAGGAGAAACGCAGGTTTAAGGTCATTTTCGGGAATATTAAACTGTTTCATGGCTCAAGAGGGAAACCAGGTTAGCGGTCAGCCAGCGCGAGGATGAATCTGTCCACCTTCGAGGATAGCGGTGACCACTGCTCTGGCACCCACAGGATTGCCGGTCCGACGATAATACGCCCCGACGATGAGCCAATTAGCGCGTTCACTTGAAGTTGCTTTGAGCAACTCGATTATTGTTGCAGGGTTGCCTCCAAGAGAGCGAAGATCTAGTGTAATATTTTCGCCACAAAGGCGCATTAAAATGCAGTTGTCTATGCAAGGAGATGGGGTGGCGGCCGGCGAGGATGAGGAGACGGATGAAGAACAAAAAGCAACAGAAGGAGCGGGAGGCAGTAACGAGACATTACTGCAAGTGGGCTTGATTTCGACTGGATCCGCTTGCGGGCCAGATGAATGTGATACGGGAGTAGCGGACGATTTAAGAGCATGCAAGAGGAGACCAGTCTGGGGAACAGACGAGGTATCAGTGGAAAGAAGGACATCGCCTAGTTTTCTGATCGGTCTTTCAGCCGTGCTCTTTCCCAACGCGTTGCGGACTCCAGATGAGCGGCGTACTCCGGCGTTGGATTGCATATCGTCCCCTTCTGCGAACGCAGAAGGGTTTACGACTCGGTACTGGTCGACCAAGCGCGGTTGAGATGCGACTTCGAGGACACGGACGCCCGCCAGGTCTAGTTTGAGTGAAATGGCGCGCTCCGCACTGGCCGCATCTGCGCTTGACAGTCAGACACCGACAGAGAAAAGCCTTTCGGGTGGTCTGACCTGCGAACTCGATGAAACCCGATGCATGAAGAGCGCGTCTGCACGGACAGTGAGCACAGACTCTCGCAGAAGAATTGCTGGCACTCGCATTTCGCCGCAGGGCCCAAAGATCCGCCGAAGATTGAGCGACTCTGGAGTCGACTTTCCAACCTTCACGACCCTCTTCAACGAGTCCATGCGCAAGTCGCGGCTAGTCTTGTGTTTACCCGGGGGGTCGGATCGCGTTGCGCCGTTGTTTAGTAAGCTTACGTAAAAGTCCCATCACGGCAAATGACGCTTTGCCTTCCTACCACTTCCTCTCGCTTCCTCTCGCTGCATCCAGCCCGTACCACCTCAAATGCTAGCAGAATTCATTCCGGATCCCTTCCAGCCTCAAGATTCCCCATCATGGTCCGCCGACTGGCCGTACGAATGGACAGTGGACACAGCCATTGTGTCTCCGTCCTGCGAGCGAGCGCCGGCTATACATGATCTCTCTCTCAGCCGTCTGCCAGCAGCTCTTTTGGCCCTGTATCACCTACTTCCCCGCTGCTGAACTGTTGAGCGCGCCGTGCGCCGTATTTATGAAGCACACGCTTGACATCGAGTC
This sequence comes from Mycena polygramma, assembly GCA_029449255.1. Lineage (NCBI taxonomy): Eukaryota > Fungi > Basidiomycota > Agaricomycetes > Agaricales > Mycenaceae > Mycena > Mycena polygramma. The sequence continues at coordinate 7,999 of JARKID010000368.1, read as the reverse complement.
TTGGGAGGTGCCGTTCGATGGATGTGAAGTCCATAATCGGAGGTACGTGTCACCCGTCTTATTATTTCCTTCCGTTTCTCGTTTCTGCTGCAGTAAGGCAACCAGATTCTTCAAGCATGGTGCTACGCCAGGTCTGGACGCCGGCGACCGTTGTGCACGACGGAGCCACTGGAGTCATCGCTCACGCACGACGCAAGCATCGGCGCCGCGGTCATTTCATCCCTCTCCGCGACGCCGACGGACTACACCACACAGGCGGGAGTGCGGTTTGAGCATGAGGCAACCGTGCCGCGCACATCGCCGCCGCCGTCGAATCCAGCCCACCGACTTGGTCGACGCGTGCACGAAAGCTGCGACGTCTGTGGTGCGCCGCCTCCGTTCTCCCCATCTCCCCCGTCCCCTTCCGCACCCTTTCCTTACTCTTCCGCCTTCCCCCTTCCTCGCCCTTTCCCCCCGCAGCTCTCGCGCGGCCGTCCATATCCAGCGGCATGTCGATCGCCGTCCGGCGACATGACACCCCACACGCCGTGAACTTCGCACATGCCCTGCTGCTGCTGAATCTCACGCCGCGTCCGAGATACCCCAAGCTTGCCCGCTGCACCGAGTCGCCCGAATGGCGCAAGTCCTCGTACTCATCAGCCTTGCGGGACTCTGCGTGCGCTGCGCACGGAGGTTGTGTACCCCCGCTCCTCTTCGCGTCTGCCTCGCCCTGCCCAGATCGTGCTCGTTAGCGGCATCCCTGATTACATACATAGTGTTCGTAGCGTACAGATTCGAAACCTAATTCAACGTTACAAGTTTCAGAGGTGCACTGACTTTCGGAAACGGAACACGATGTCCAGAAAACTAGGGGATTTTCCATCCAAAGTTGCGACGCAAACGCAATGACTAGGACTTGAACGCGCGATTGCCGACTTGAAGTTTACCATTGGCAGTGATTGCGAAAAGTTCCCAAACGGAACAGGAACAGCCCAGAGAAATCCCAGGAAATTCAGGGGCGCCTTCGTGCACTATTCGATAGCACTGGCCTTGGAGCCTATGCCAAAAAGCCTCGAGCGAAGCCAGAACAGCGCGCGGAAGGCAAACCGCAATTTGCCGAGCTAACACTTTTACGTAAGCTTACTAAACAACACCGCAACGCGATCCGAGCCCCCGGGTAACCAACAGACTCTAACAAGCGAGGTACGAGCTTCCAATTGTTAGAGCGTCTGGCTGCGAGAGACTAAGTCGCGGCGGCGTGAACCAAATAGTAATAAATACCGCGCACGTTCAACTTGTGTTCGACTTCCGTCTCTTCCCTTCTGTTCGCTATTATTTTCCGGCTTTCCGCTCCCCAATGGCATAAATTCCAACTTGAAACCCTTGGCTGGACTTCCCGACTGCTATGTTACTTGTGGTTGATGCAGCGCCGCGGCGGTGAAATCAATCCCAGTCCTTGCCGCTTGATGAAGCAGTGGAAGACTTCCTTCTGCAAAAAAGAAAGACGGGCCAACGGCATCGAATGGGACGGATTTGGAGATGGAGCCGTTCGGTCGGCCTCCAGTGACCGTGTAGTGCACGGCCTCTTTGCTGCGGAGTACGATTCATATAAGGCAACCAGTGGCCAAGTTCTCCACAATTATTCTTTCTCCTTCAACACTCATGTATACTGTGCCCGTTCTCATGACTGCTCTCATTGCTGTTTCTAGCGTCTCTGCTGTTTCGTGAGCGTTCTCTTACCACACCCAACTTGGAGTCTCACTGCCGCTTAGACTTTCGAGTGCTTGTCAAAGTGCTCTGACGCAGATTGCAGTTAACCCTGACGCCAATGCTTGCCTTAGTAGCTCTTCCCTCGCCTCGTTGGCCCTCGCCACCAACGATTCGTCGATCATAACGCCCGTGGACAACTGGCTCAAATCAATGTGTGCTTTGCCTCCCTGCAGCAATTCGACCCTCTCAGCCGTTGTGACCAACATCACAACTGGATGCAGCGCAGAACTCTCGGCGAGCGGTAGTTCCGGCGCCACTGCCTCAACCATCCTACCCTTGGTGGAACAATACTACGCGACAGTCAGGAAGGTTGTATGCCTGACCGAGTAAGCCAACACCTGTGAGTGCAATTGCATCTTTACTGACACTGTCCTCAGCTCGGGAACCAACTGCATCACTCAGACCCTCACGAACATCCAAAGTATGCTCGGTACCCTCAGTATTGGTAACATTGGAGGTGTCATCGGGAATGCAATCACCTCCAACGCAAGCCTGCCTGCCAATATTTCGTGCTCAAACTGTGTCAAGGTTTGGTTTGTTTTGAGAAATAAAAGTGGAAAAATAACCCGATATCAGGAGGCCTACAACGTTCTCAACGGCGACTTCCCAAGCACGGCGGCCTCGCTATCCAGCGATCTGAATTCAGAATGCGGGTCGTCATTTACCGGTGCGGGAGCAGTGTTTGATTCATTGTATTGTTTCCTCTGACGTGGCAATGACTATCAGACGGTACAACGCCAACGGGCATTGTTGAGACTGCAACCACATCCGGCGCCGCAAAGGACAACTCGGCCAAGGCGATGCTGATGACTCCCGGCGCACTCGCTGGATTGAGTGCCTCCGTTCTTGTTGTTGCGTCGTCCCTGTGGGCGTTCTTGGCGTAGAACCACTCGAACACAGTTTACAGACCTCGGACACAAATTTTAGTTTTATTCCCGCGCGTTTGTGCTAAATATACGCGATCCCAATCCCGACAAGTGATTGTCGCGATGCATAGCTTGGCTTTGATCGTGATCAATACCTCAATCCTGGTTTGGTCAATTTGGTCTTCCCGCTCTCTGTTCTCTCCCTTCTTCTACCTCTTCTTTCACTTTCCTGGACGGAATCCTTTCTTATCCTCTTCAACTTTTTTACGCCCCGCTACTCCTTATTTCATCCTGGTCGATATGAGAGCTTTCCACCTTCTTTACATTCGCGGCGGCAGCTGGTCTCGCTTCTGCTCAAGCGTAAGATTCATCTTCAGCCTTGCGACCTCCTTTAACCTGACCGCAGTCTCTCCGCCGACTGCACGAACTCTTTGAAGGGGAATCTTGGCCTCCCCTGACGCCGCCTGTCTCAATCCTTCCTCTCTCCTCTCGTTCTTCGTTGGCAGTGATCAGTCGGTCCCGGACACAGTCAACAACTGGCTGAGTGGTCTCTGTTCCACTGGATTCTGCAGGCAATGGTCCCTCCACATGAACTGCAGCTCTCGATGACTTATCCCGTCTCACAGCAATGATACCCTGGCGGCCGTCGTGGCCAACGTCACTGCTGGGTGCGGAAGCGAGCTCGGTGCTGGCATTCCCCAGACTATAACGCAAATAGTCCAAGAAGTGTACCCTACGGTCCGGTCCATCATGTGCTTGAAGGAGTACGTTTCCTGGCCACACATTCAGGGCGTTTTTCTAATTCCCAGCGACTAGTGACGCTTCCAACCAACTCTGCGTGTCGGAAACTTTGAACAACCTCCAGGATATCGTCGGAAAGCTGTCGTTTACCGATCTGAACATTGGGACCGCCTTTGCCGACTTCCAGAAGGTCCTGGCGGGCGCTTCCAACTTAGCCTGCACGGGATGCACCAAGGCCGCATTCCGTTTGGCGACCAGCAGCCAAATCCCGCTCCTCAGCCAATTCCCCAAGCCCAGCAACAGGCTGCTCTGCAGATTGACGCGCTCTGCGGGGCGAACTTCATAGGTTGGTTTCAACTGTCATCATCCAAGTGCAGGGTTGACTCTAGGTCCTCTTTCAGAGAACTCGTCCTCAGATAGCCAGGATAACGTCTCCCAGACGGCCGTCAATGAGGCTTTCACAACCCAGAAATCCAACAGCGCTCTTTCCGTGTCGACCGGGAAGGTCACTGGGGCTATGATGTTGTTCTTTTTCTCGGCATTCGCGCTGCTGGGCTGAAGCGATACGGATTGATACCACGAAGAGATGTGGAGAGCGGATCCAGGACAATTTATTATTTTGGACATTATTTGTAGTCACGTTTTACTCCCTGTTGGCACGATCATAGGATAATGATTCCGCTTTGAGGTGAACTTCGACCAGACTTGAGGCCGACTCATGGATTCGAATGGGTCTCGAGCCCGCCCCTTCGATAAACCTGACGCTGGCTTGACACCTTCAGAGTGGGCAACCAAAGTCAAAGACATGCACCGTCATACAGACCCCAACGAAGAGGCGGATCAGAAACGTTTGGAGGATGAGATTGCTGCGTCAAGACTGGCACGCCTGCGTCGAAGCCGTGGACTGGGCTCCGGCAGCAGAACCAATAGTTTGGACTTATGTGAGTGTTTCCGTGCTGCTACGACAGTCCGCGCTTTATAGGGTCCCGCTGACATGACAATTAAATTGTCAGCGACCTGACAAATGACTGTCAGATCCTGACTGACAATTAATTATTTAATTTTCTAGCTGAAATCGATCTGACAATCCTGACAATTAATTTCCCGTGCGCTGAGCCGCGCTGAGGAGTGAGGACATGTCGGCGGTTGAGTGAGGACTGCGCAACCGCCGACATGTCCGAGCATCAGACGGAACAATGTCGGAAACACTGCACAGCCGCCTGTCTAAATTTTCCCTCCATCGCCTCGACTTGGAATGGCCGCTCCGACAGATGAGCAGCTTGTCAAGCTTAAGAAGGCTTCGGAGACATTTCTGGCGGAAGAGCACTATGGCCAGATGCAGGTGGAACCGATAATGGAGGAAGTCTTCGGCTGCGACTATTCAATCCGTCTCGCCAATCCTATCGCGTGCGAGTGGGCCACCTATTGGCACGCACTTGGCCGCTATTGCGAAGAGTACAAGGAATATCTGTCCAAGGCACTTGGCAACGAAGAAGAAATCCCCCCTGTCAAGCCGGCCGTGAGGAAGCGAATTCTGGATGCCCGCATTTAACTTACCGCCCGATATTACTAGATGCCGGGTACAGGCAACGAGGCCGAACCGACCCGGGACAAATCAAGTCTTACTTTGAAGGTATGAAACAGCAGCCTTTTGACGGCAGAATCTAAAATGGTCCCAGTTGAACGTCAAGAAACGCAAGGGTACTGAAACTGTCGATCAAGACACTCGGCCGACAAAGGTTCTTGAAATTATTCTGCACCGGATCATTCTTGACGGTTCAACTCAGAAGAAACCCGGGCCTCAGTCGAACTCCTTGCTAGATCGCCTGTCTCGTGCGCTTATCGACCCAACAAAAACAACGTCCAATAAATCGTACTGGATATGCAGTGCTGATGGCTGTTCTCATCGTCGACAGGGCCGCCGGCTCGGTGCCGATGTTCTGACGCACGCAGTCCGTTGTGATTATATCCTTGAACAGAACCCAACCGCGCGAAAAGAAGCCGAGGATGCGCAAGCAAAAGCGGCACTGGGTGCCGAGGAGAAGGATGCTGACGCTCAGGAATCAGCTCCTTCGGAACAGCGCCCGGTTGGTCGACCAAAGAAAATTGGCGAGATCGAAAAGGGTCAGTCGGCGTTGGACTTGCGAAGCTTCCGAGACGCTGGCAAGAAGAGGACGAAGGAGGAGAATGAAGCGTTCCAGAACAAGGCCAATCATTTACTGCTAATGCTGATCTGCAAATGCGGCTTAGTTCCCAACCTCCTTGATTCCACAGACTGGGAAGCTTTCGTCAATCATCTCAACCCGGCATACGTCGTTCAAGGCAGTAAAAAATTTGCCAAGGAGTACATACCCCAAGAGGCAGCTCTGGTCAAACAGAGGACGAAACGTGCACTTCAAAAGTCCCGAGATCTTACCTACACCACGGACGGTACATCGACTCGACGTGGGGATCAATTTTATACCCATCACGCCTGCACGCCCACTCGCGAAGTTTATTTTCTTGGTGGCCATTTTGGAACGAAGGAAAGTCACAACGCTGAGTGGATCAAGACTGGTGTCATCAAAGTGAGTTTTTTTCCCCCCCGCCGTGGCTCGTCAGCAATATTTTCCTAATCCTTTCAACAGAAAATGGCAGAGATCGGAACCGAGTTATGGGGCGCGATAGAGTCGGATAGTACGAATGTCACGCTAGCAGCACGGCGAGGTGTTGCTACCGACGTTCCCACCGTTCTTGACCTCTGCGACGTCGTCCACTTTGTCCAGCACGTCATTGGTGATATCAATGAATTGCCCGAATACGAGGGTGTTAGTTTTTAACTTCTTTTTTATACTCGTATTGACGTTCAACAGATGATGCACATTCTGAAGCCTCTGATCCGACATTTTAGCAAGTCCGGCAAGTCGAAAGCCTACCTGCGGGACTCTGGTGAGGGCATGGCAGACGATGGCGGCAACAAGCCGGTCCACATGTTGGCGAAAATCGGGAAGACCCGTTTCGCCACACACTTTATGGCTGTGACTACAGTGTCGCCGGTCGTGCACAATATTCAACGCCTAGTCTTAGATGATAAAATCAAGTTCAAGGTGCGATGGATCCCTCTCTCTATCCTAGAGACGTACTCACATTATGCAGAGCCCTTTGCTCCAGGATGTATTCGGTAATCGGTTCTCAGTCAAGCTGCCGACATTTTCAAAAGACATGTTGAGCTACGAAACTATTGTAGCGCCATTGGCACGGTCGCTCTGGTCCCTGGAAGCGACGACGGCTAACCCATCCGACGCCTTTGTTTTCTGGCTGGCCATTGCGCACACTCTTGACAGCGTCTTCGTGAAAAACGAGAAAGACACCGGAATCAGTGCCAAGCTTGCGGGGCATGTTCGCGCCATTTTCAACTCGCGATATCATCAATTTTTCTCCCATAACGACGTGTATTTCGTGGCATTCTGTCTTGATCCTCGTTCGTTCTATGATCGTGCACGGTTTTTAATCACTCATCAGGACCTATAGGTTATCCGAACACTGATTTTTTGCGCGAACGCACGGACAGCCGCCCCGCCGGTGTTCCGGATTATATCACTTACCCGCACGCTTTCGTTCGCGTCAAGGAGCTTCTGAAAAGTATCCTGAAGGCTCTCGTGGAGCAACACGCGAGTCACAAGAGCGATTGCCTTTGTCATCCGCTTTTAAAAACTATGTCCCCTCCCGATCTTGCTAATGCCTTGAGGGTGCAGCTGGAGGCTTTCTGGCTCGGGGAGGCGCCGTTCCACGCGCCCGTCCTCAACGATGACACCATGGAGTGGTGGACGAACTTGGAACGCGGGAACTCGTGTCGCTCCAATGTGATTGCGGTAAATTGTCTGTTCTGACTGATATTCATACGCTCATGTTAAACAGATGCTCGGGGTTAGAATATTCGGAATCCTGGTCAACTCGATGCCCGACGAGCGCACCAATTCGAATATCACTTGGTTCAACGATCCATTGCGGGCCAATCAAGGACAGGAAGGTCTTTTGGATATGATCATGATCGGCCAATGGCATCGATATCATGCTCCCGTCCGTCCACGTTTTACTGCTTGCCGGAAAGTTGACTAAAATGTGATTCTATAAAGGATGCAGAAGGTCCGCGCCGACCTCCACGTCGTCCAACCGTTGCATTCCGTCGGCTCGACCAGGACGTAATCGACAGGACAAAGTTGAGGCAACGAGAAGAAGATCCCGATGCATCCGAGTCCGAGGCCGAGTCCGAGTCAACGGAAATCAACGAAGAAGACGACGAGGAGCTCGGGAAATTATCAGACGCTCTCAGGCTCAAGATCGCACGCATGAAGCGTGGGCGCAAGAAAAACAAAACGAAGACATTCAGATCCGACAACGTGTTTGTGGTGGACGTGGATGTGAATTTGAGGGCATACGGACTGAAGGGCCTGCTGTCCGACACAGATGACAAGTTGGTAGCTAAAGATACTGACCGTGCGCAGCCTCAGTCCGAAGCAGAATCCCAAGAGGTCAACTGGGACTGGTAGTTTGTCGAATAGCTTTGTCTTCCAGAAAAGGCAATTGTCAATTGTCATTTGTCAGTTCTGACAGTCATCCTGACAATCTGACTGACAATTAATTATTTTCTCCAAAGTGGAATT
>JARKID010000367.1:0-22745 GCA_029449255.1 Mycena polygramma | reverse complement strand
CGGTGGGGAAGGATGGCGCCAGCGCCACGACACAATCTGCGGGAGCGGTACAATGAGTAAGGACGAGATAGAAAATTCTCAGCGACGTACTTTTCACATCACATGTGGCCCGGCCGAAAAGTGGGTTGAGCGGACCAGCACAGACGCCGGTGGCGAGGACGGCGAGAACCGCGACAAGAGAGGATTGCATTTTGCGGAAGTTTATGGGAGCAGGAGAGTAATGGGGGAGATGACCTGAATAACGTCGAGTTATTTAGTGAAACCGATTAAAAGACGAGGAAGAATGTAGAAGGCGAGTGGGAGTGCAGATTGGTGAGCTACCTCTGTCGCGGGCTCCCCTTTATATAGTCGGACGGATAGCGTACCTTTGTCCCAAACCTAATGAGTTTCGTGAGATTCAACCCTATGCGAGAAGCGAGGTCGAAATGGTTGCTTCGAAATATTGCTGCGCCGCAGTCGAGGCGCGAACGCTCGGTCTGATCATTAAACCGTCAGTTCGCGCTCGGCGGCCACCATGACTTGCGATCAGCGCACGTTAATTCTCTGCCGCGGCGCTTCTTGGGCACTTTTGTCTTCTCTCGTACCGGCAGCCGGACTGGATTTGAGCTGGGTACATCGTCTGGCCCACCGCGGTACACCGCTGTCCAAGTCACTGCCGAAGAATATCGCCCTTGAACCGAGTCGACTTTCTCGAAAAATCGTCAACATCATCTTTACGTCCTCTTGAATCCACTCACCCTCTCACACGCGGAAGCGGCTGATCGCACTCCGCAGCATGTTCGCAGGGCGACATCGCAGCGCCGCATCGTAATACTTCAATCGCCTTTTTGGGAACTCGGTGGAGACGATCAAAATCTGTCACCGCGGGACTTATTAGCTGCAAACTTCTGGCTTATTGGCCGCAGCTTCCCAGAAGTTATTGGCGGCCAAACAGAGGCAGTGCTTCGCAATACACTGGTTCTGCGCGGCGTGCGTGTGTTTGACAACAAATTCAGTTGGCTGGAATTTAGGTTGTACTGACCGAACATGCGCAGTTCACGTCGGAAGCACATAACGGTGAACTATTTCGGAATCCTCACGCGCTTCGCGGGATGTGCGTTCCTCGCACCCAGAGTTCCCAAGTGAGATCAATATTAATGCGGAAGCTTCCAAAATGAAGTACGAATCAGCCCAATCAACTGCTAACCGAACCGTAGCGTTCGCGCAAGCTCCAACAAGCAACAGCACATCAGCGAGAGCGGAGCAGGCCCAGCCTTTCTATAGCTATGTAGCTATTTTGCGGCGCAAGTTGAAGCCAACCGGAGCCGGATGCTTGTCCGATATACGGCGCCGAGGGACGAGATTGTGGACATAGCGTGCGTTGTTTTGAGCAGAACAAGGGTCATACAGAGAGCTCCAGAGCAGAAAAAAGTGATCCTTGGGATTCTGGATGATGGCCCCGCCCGAATCGAACGGGCGAACCTCGTGGTATATGGATATTTTCGCTATTGCGCGATCGAGGACCGTGCGCGATAGGGCAATACATCCTGTGGGTTGCACTGTGGCTTGAATATACACGAAGGTGGCCTGAACGAGCACCGTGAGGGATGACATCAACGTGGCAAGCATAAATCGTGTAAATGTGCATTGCAGTGTACGCGGCGTGGAAGATTGTGAACAGGATGCAGAAGTAGAGTAAAGGACGGTGGATAAGGCAGGATGTGCAATGGCAGTGCAGGTGAAAGGCAGTAGGGAGAAGGAATGACGGAAGGAGGCGATGGGGAGAAATTGACCGAATATTGACGGAACGGGGGAGGATGTACGTGAAGGGGGCAAGAAGTCGAGGATTAAAGGAGTAGAACGCAAGCGCAAAACAATAAATTAGGTTCCACAAGGTCAAGGAATCGGAGACGGGTAGGGAAGAAAGGAGGCGCGCCCCGACGATCAAGATCAAAGGAGGGACGGAAAAGATGTTTCCATCCTAACAATAAAAAGAATGGGAATCGTCCACATCCCGAGGAAGACAACGAATTTGTAGTGGGACAAGATAAAAGGGTCGGATCCGGGATCAGGAAATGAAAGAGGGTGGATGGGAGGGGGGAGGAGGCGTGCGCGGGAAGGAGGAAGGATGAAGCAGCGTGTACATATTGAAGTACGGTCAAGGAAGTCGAAGGAGGAAGGTTGGAGGTCTAGCAAGGTCATGACGCACAAGACCACAAAGGGTGAGAAGGAGGGGGAGGGAAACGAAGTGGAAAGGGAGGATATGATAAGTACAAATATTGGCATTGGAGGATACGAACGCGGGCAGAAGAATCAAGACACAGGACATGTTAAAAAAAAAGCAAGGGAAAAGAGGACAGAAACACAAGTGACCGGCGTCGGTAGAAGCAGTACATGCAACCCATTACGCTCGCAGACATGGCGAGCAGTAACAGTAGCAGGTGCAGGAAGATGCAATAGAAGAGACAGAGAGAAGGGGAGGAAGAATGAAAAAGCAGCCAGCACTGGCGAATGAAAGCAACCAAAAAACAAAGAAACTAACTTAAACTTACCGGAAGTCGTCTCCACCACCCTCCCTCCGACTCGCTGAACCCAAGCAGCGGCAGCACGGGCTTTGCGCGGCTGAGGTCCCGGTGACGCACACGCCGACGATGTTAGAGTTGGTTGGTGACGCGGCCCGGTAGTATAGTAGACAGAGGTGGAGTCGAGCACGGGCGCAGAGAGGAAGGTGTAGAGAAACGGTGGAGGTGGCGGTTGAGAGGACGGCACAGGGCGCAGGTGGCTCACGCGAGGAGCGTATGTACACGCAGCCTTGAGGAAGCTCGATATCGCCCTGGGTGCCGTGAGTATCACCGACAGTAGCAACGTCGAGCTAAGAGTGTAGGAGGGTGCCGATGAAGGCGTGCAGACAAGCGCGTCGAGGAGCGGAGCGGCGGTCGTGGGGTTGGTCTTGACTCTTCTCGCCTGCCCGTGACGAAAGTGTGTTCGCCGTTGTGCTGCACAGAATCCGGCCTGGAGACTAGGAGTTGAGATCAAGGAGGATTCGTGTGAGCGAGAGAACGCACGGTGAGCAACACGACCATGACATGCATGTCCCGCAGCACTCCCGCTCCCGCGTCGTCCGTCCGTCCGCCCCGCGCAGCGCAATCAGCGCATTTTCGGACGGAAAGGAGCTTGACGGGGCGGTGGGGATTAGAACCATCCTGGGAGGTTGTGAGACGCCTGCGCTACGAGAACGCCAGGAAACGAGAATCGAGATGGTGGAGCAAGAGAGGCTGCTGTGCAACGGCATCCAAATGTCACAGCACCAAACAAACGCCGGCTTGCTTCCGACTTCCATCACCCTCTGCACCAAAGCTCCAAGACGATCCTCTAAGGGCTATTTAAAACGCTCCTCCGACGTCCCTTCACCTGCCGGGCCACCAGTGTTACAACACTCGAATTTTGGCAAGAAACTGACTGTGGCCACAAATTCAACAACAAGTTCTCCGCGTCTGGATTGTATGCACAACGCTATCACTGCGAGCCCCGACCTAAGCTAAACATCCTCGGTCTCTCGAAATTCTAATCTGTGTAGCTGGGTCCTCATGTGCTCCTCTTGGACGGCTTCAAAAGACTCCCGCGTAGATAACAACCCGAAGACAAGAGCCTCTGAGACAATGCTACTAGCTCCGACCACGCCAATAAGGCTCGGTCGTCTCCGGCAGGCATCTGCTTCAGAGAATGAACCTTCTCCAGACTGGTCCGTTCGACCCGGGCGCGAGCCGTAATTCTTCGTTGCGTTACAGGGTTTTGCATAAGTTCGTGAAAACACCAAAAAAATGCGCGTGGTCACGTGCACAGTTAAACGGTCCCGGACACTGCTGTAGCGCGTTCTCAGGGCTTTTGTGTGTGGTATGTGAAGCATGGTTCCACGGGGCGGCTTATAATGGAGCGAAACAGTTGGAGAATGTCGATTGATCTCATTCGGCAATTGCCGAGGGTGCGGCATAAATTCGGCACCTGGTTTTCAACATGTTTTATGGCTGTCCAAGTGCAATTGAGCATCTTTTGAAAGGGTTCCCGTCCAACTTCGACGCTGGCATTCCATTCCTGCTTGCACGTGACCAAGCGCGAAAATTTCGCGTTTTCACGAACTTATGCAAAACCCTGTAATCCCTTTTTGTCGGGTACCCAGATGCAAACACTGCGATGCTGCGGGATTCTCTGCATGAATAACCCCTAGAAGGATTGATACAACCTGCAAGCTGCGAGGTGGACGTCAAAATGTAGCCCCAACATCCGGTAATTCTTCGGTGCAGTGTTGACAAAACAGATTCGTGGATGCCACTTGAGCGGAAGGTTTGGGTTCAAGCATGGATATCAGGGGTTAGGTGCAAGCTGCTCGGTAGCGTCCGGGAAGCATCTGCCTTGAATCCGGAGAGAGATAAAGTTTTTTACAGAACCCGCCCGTTCGACTCGGGTCCAAGCCGTAGGTCGTCAAGCCGTTTTTTTATTGAGATCTACTCTGGGGGCCACGCATTGGCATCTAGGGCATGCCCATGAAATTCCCTGTCCAAAAAATTCAAATTGGCCGAGTATTATTGGAAGTTGACTACGACGGGCTGTCACACGTGACTCAGGAGGAAAAGGCCCCAATCCAAGTACAGATATCTGGGCTCGAAAGTAGGTGAACAAAGCTTGGTAGCGTCTGGGACGCGGCTGCCCACCATGTACTGCAATTGTCACTGCATTCCGTGGCCCCGTCGGCAGGGTCTGTTTGCCTGGGTTGACGTCGGTCTACCTCGGCCGATCGGCCTCGGCAGGGTCTGCCGACCTCGGGTCGGCAAATCTGGGTCGACCTGGGTTGACCATCGGTCGACCTCCGTCGACTTGGGGTCCACCGGGTCTGCCTGCCTCTGCCTCCATCCCATTCCACTCCGGACGCCCTCGCTGCACGCAAGCTGCCCGTGGTGGGCCCTTAGCAACGCTTATAGCATGCCAATTAACCGATGCTTCTGTAATGCTTCTGCTTTCCTTCTCCCGTCGTCCCTGCGCCGTTTGCCGCGAGCACCCCAACCTCTCTCTACCCTCTCTACGTCTCGAAGACTCCACCAACTGTCCCTCTCGTCTCTCCATGCCGCTAGTCGGTATGTGTCCGACTCGTCGGGTGCAGCCAGCCCCGCCCTAAGCTCACCCCACCCAAGCTCTTGAGAGAGACGGTATCGCCCGGGTATCGGCATCCTGGTACAACGTGCGTGTACAGTCCCTCTTCATAGCTTCATCGATTCATCTTCAAGTATAGCCCTCTATTCCATTCTGCTCAGCGCACTCAGTGCTGAGCTGTAGGTACGCAGCTTTCTGCTTTTAGTGGCCCATCTGTATAGGCGGGACGGCACCTGTTTCGAGCGCACGCTACCACGCCCGCAGAGGCTCGCTGCGTGGTGCGCTGGCGGCGAATTGCCCAGGTCATCGCCTCCAAGGCGTGCTCTGCAGGGGCTCGCCAGTGGGCGCCAGGTCTCCTGCGCACCACTCTCCCCCGCGCGCGAGCACTGCCGCACAGACGACGGGAATGACCGCAAGCCCATGGGCTTGCTGCGAGTCCCTTCTCGAGCCTCGATTAGTAGGCTGTACTTAGCACGTAGTTTACCAGTCCTTATCACATCTCGGCGCCCGCGCTGGCTGCGGATTTCCGCTGCGATAAATGCGCTATTCTCAAACGAACTAATGTGTAAATCCATCTTGGATTATCTGTAACTTGAGCCAAGCTTGAGCTCACTGCAAGTGGGTTTTTTCCTTCCGTCTTGACGTCGTCCGAATCCGGTCGCAAGCGCGGGCACGTGCCGCTGTAAACACGACCAAACTCTCTGGCACTCGAAAGATTGGAATTACAGTCAGTGTCCACGCATAACTTCGAGTAGGTAAGACGGAGAAAATGGATCCGAGGTAGGCAGGGGGAAACCGGGTCTGTCTACCCCAAGGTCTGCCGACCTCTGCTGACGCGGGTCGGCAGAGGCTCTGCTGACGGGGGGTCGGAATGCAGTGTGTGCTTTCTGCAGAGCCCGCCCGTTCGACTCGGGCCCAAGCCATGGCGGCGATATCATCTAAGCCACTTTTTGCTTCCTGATTGGCTTGCAAAGAAGTATAGTAAATTCCGTCGCTCCAAACACACCATCCTTCATTCTTCGGAAATGCACTGACACCACAGGTAATACAGTGGGGTCAGGAAGACTTAGTAGCGTCTGGGACGCATCTGCCTTGGATCTGGAGAGAAAGAAACTGTTCTGCAGACCCCGCCCGTTCGACTCGGGCCCGAGCCTTGTGCCGATATTCGTGGATTCAATTTTTTGGCTCGTAATAGGTAATTAAGTACTAATACACTAAGAATTTCCCACACAGCCATTTTCCCTCCTCATGTCATGCGGAAAGGGTTGCAAGGCAGACTCATTCAAATTCGCAGCCAGCTGAGGAAGGCTCCGTTGCGTTCGGGACGCGTTTGTGTTCAATAGCGCTATGCCGAAAAACGTATCTGCAGTGCCCGTTCGACTCGGGCCCGAGCCGTAGTGGCAATATGAGGTAGATCTCTTTTGGTTCTTGCGCATAGGCCGAATATGACCTGCAGCAACACAACTTCAACCAAGTCTTACATAAGTCCTCACAGCATCACCTGCAGTACAAATGGCAAATCCATCCCATCCAGACAACCTAGCTTGGCAGGGAGCAGAAGCTCCGATTTGGGGGAGTGATGAGCGAGGCTGAAACGAGTTGCAGGATGCTCGGTAGCGTGCGGGACGCATCTACTTTGAATATTGGTGGAATCCAAACCATTTATGTAGCCCGAACCATGGGGCATCGGCTGAGTTCTTCCTTTTGGATACTGGGAAATAGTCCCTGTTAGAATTCCAGGGTACGAGTCGTGGGGACAATCCGTTAATACCGGCCGGTGTAGAAGACAAAGATGTGTGGATTGATTCATCGAACTTGAAAATTCAACATTTGCTAATTTCTCTTTGAAATACCTTGACAAAAGGTTTTTGAGCATGCACTCGAGCGGGAAACAGCAGGCACGAGTCGGAGCACTGATGTCCGTAGCCGAGAGTAGATAAAAGAGGTTCGGCAGCCTCTGGACGCGTCTGCGTTCAATTCATAGGAAACTGAAGAACGTTTCTGTAGACACCGCCCGTTCGACCCGGGCCCGAACCATAGATGTTTGGGGCTGACGCTTTTTCTTGACAGCGGCTCTGGCGACGCTCCATAATTCACAGCCCCTTCAGCGAAAAAGAATTGAATGAGAAATTGTTCCAAAGCAATTCGAACCGGGAGCATCACCGTAGGAGAAAGTCCCCTGCATTTTGCTAACGGGTTGCTTGGGCTGGAGGTATAGGGACGGGGCTCGGTGGCGTCTCGGACGCATCTGCATTCAATAAACAATCCAGATAGCAAGAATCTCTGCAGACCCCGCCCGTTCGACTCGGGCCCGAGCCATGGAGCACTGAGGAGTGCATATTTTTAAAATGCTGCGGATAAATGCGCCCACGTTGATGCTGTAAGACTGTCTGGAATTATCTGGCATTGGCCGATGTACAAAGCAAGGAGGTTTCGGTTGAAGTAGGAGATTCTCTGATTCAACATTTTCTTTTTGACAAAACACTTATGAGGTGAGAGCGGAAGGATTGGGTGGGAGCACGGATGTCCGTGGTTGAAAGTACTTGAAATAAAGCTTGGTAGCTTCTGGGACGCATCTGCGTTCAATAGAGCGTCGCAGCAACAACAGCGAACATGTGCAGAGACGTCGACACGCCCGTTCGACTCGGACCCGAGCCATAAGCCTTGTTGGACACAAGGTGGACATCATCTTTTTATGTCGCTGTGCTGTAGCGAGATGCACTTACTGCTGCAAGTCAGAACAATGGCTGGAGGAAGGTTGGGGACTGAGTTGAGAGCGTAACTCAATTTTGAACCCGAGAGCAGCGCTCATTACTTCTCTGATGTCTCAACACAGGTCCCGCCAAAGAATGCACCCACCTCCAAATCGAGTGTCCCTTATTCTTTCCCGTAAAACGCTCAGGGCAGGGAATATGCTTGAGCTAGGATAGCTCGGTAGGGTCTGGGACGCATCTGCGTTCAATGCATCAAAGAATATCTCCTCAGACAATGCCCGTTCGACTCGGGTCTGAGCTATACATATCCACGTAAAGTGACCCTTTTTGTTGGATCCTGCAGCGAGCGATGGTGCTGCAAGAATCCCAGTCGGAACAGTGTTGCAAGGCAGGGTGGATATATTTGAATACACTGAGGCCGTATCATATCATATCCATATTGTAATTCACTCGTATTCACATTCAGTGAAAAGCTCTGCGGCCGTATCATATTCAGTCGTATTTGGATATATATATATATATATTCAAGGTTAAATTTGGTGTATCCTAGTTTTGGCCAGCACTACAGAAGGCTCGGTAGCGTCCGGGACGCGTCTACGCTGAATGCCGCACAACACTTGAGAAAAGAATTCTGCAGATAACGCCCGTTCGACTCGGGCCCGAGCCCTAGTTCGTCTATGTCCTTTTTTTTTCTGTGCTGTAGGGAGATGCACTTGTGATAGCGCGGCCGGAATTCCTGTATAAATCCCAGTCGGGAGTCGGGACAAACCCAACACTTACTGATTATTCGATACCGTATTGACAAAACAGGTTCAAGGAAAACCCGGGGGATTTAAGCACGGATATTCATGGTTCAGAGAAGGGGCAAAAAGCTTGGTAGCGTGTGGGACGCGTCTGCATTCAATGATCACGGCAAGGAGTTTGTGCATACACAGCCCGTTCGACTCGGGCCCGAGCCGTTCCAGATCATCGTGGTATTTTTTCAGGTAGCGCGGCAGCACTCGCTCCACTTCTGTGTAATTCGGGTGAAAGATACATACAGTTCCGCCCAACTAGACTGCGCCTGCGCAATTTTATGGACAGTTCAACTTCATGGGAGCCGGGGAAGCACACGGAGAGAAATTAGAATGAGTGATTTTGCAGTGGATTTATTCAACACGATGTCAAGATGAAGGAACCCTTACTATGCAAGAGGCAGGAAGTTCAAGTTGGGCCCATTGAAGTTGGGCCCAGGAAAGCGCCAGCGCGGTCGGGCAATTTTGGCCGTACACAAAAGTAGAACCTCAACAGCGGTCTGATGGTTCGGCTTTGTCCATTTTGCCAGCGACATTTTGCACCTTGTCACCCAACTGCAAATACTTAATCCACAACCATGGAATTCAACCACGAAGCACGTGGCAGATCAAGCGATCAACTGATGATCAGCGCCGTATCCATCAATCTTTCTCACGTTCGCTCGTTGCCTCTTCCCTCTTCCTCATCGCCCGCCGTCGCCGTCGCCGCGCGCGTTCTCGTTCCCTTGCCCGGCGCACCCACACACCCTCGTTCGTTCGAACGCTCTTTCTTAACCTAACTTCAGCAATAAGCCCAGCCTTCCCGATACCCACCCGATAGACCTCGCTAGAAAATTCTCCGCAAAGATCTAGACGACGATGTACTACTTCCTCAGCGCACTGCTCCTCTGCGCCGCCAGCGCCACGGCCTCGAAAACTCAACTGCACCTCCCCGCCGCACCGCGCACACACAACAACGTTGCTCTGCGTCTGCGCGGGCCCGCGAACGCCACTTCTGGGGAAATGGGGACAGTGAAGAAGAGAGACTCGTACACGGGCGTAGCGATGACGTGGTACCCGACGAATACGGGTCCCGACGCGTGCACGGGAAGAACCATAAGGATAGCGATTGGGTGCGTCTCCCTCGTCCTTCCTTTTTTATTTATCTTCATTGTATCTTGTACGAATGCTTACATGTGCGCACGCAGTTCGTGGCGATGAACTACAACCAATTCGGGGACGGTTCGTCGTGCTGCGGGAAGCAGTTGCGGATAGATTATAATGGGAAGAGCACGGTTGCTACTTGTGTGGATGAGGTGCGTCTTTACTTCCTTTCCTCCCTTTGTCCCCTTTCCCTTCATCTTTTTATTAACGAATGCCATCGTGCAGTGCGCATCCTGCGACACCTGGGGCTCCCTCGACCTCACGCAGGGCCTCTTCGAGTTCTTCGTCGGCGACCCCGGCATCGGCGAGTTCTACGGCTCTTGGTCCTTCGCTGACGGTTCAGACGATCCCACGGCGACGACGAGCACGCAGAAGAAGACGACGACGACGCATATGAGTACGCCGACGCCGGCTACGCATAGTACTACCAGTACAACACACACAACTACGAGCAGCACGCACACCACGACGTCTAGCACGCACTCCAGCTCGAGCGCCAAACCGAGCTCCAGCGCACGGCCGAGTTCGTCATCTGCGCGTTCCAGCTCCAGCTCCGCCTTGCAGTCGGCCAGCGCGTCGCCGAGTGCGAGTGCACAGGCCCAGACTACGGGCACACAGAATTTGGCGAGCTTCAACGACGTGATGTTGAATCTGGTGGGGCTCGTCGTTCAGGCGGGCGCGGCATAGAGTTTCCTTTCTTCCTTGGGCGGCGAGTCCTTGCGTGAAGGTTTGAGAAGAGGGCGTGCGCTGACGTTTTCTGACCAGGTGTTTTCTCTATTTATCCGCGCCCTATCCACACGCTATCTACAAGCTATCCGCACCTTCCTATCCTTAACCCATCCGTACGCATACACAAGCTATCCATTTTCTGTCGC
Source organism: Mycena polygramma (assembly GCA_029449255.1). Classification (NCBI taxonomy): domain Eukaryota; kingdom Fungi; phylum Basidiomycota; class Agaricomycetes; order Agaricales; family Mycenaceae; genus Mycena; species Mycena polygramma. The sequence continues at coordinate 12,095 of JARKID010000367.1, read as the reverse complement.
TTGTTTTGTTTCACCCCACCTTGTGGGGCTCGTCCAAGTGGGAGCGGCGCAGTAGGTCGGGCGCATGGGGTGTGATTGAAGGTGCGTTGGTGTTGTGTGTGTTCAAGCAGAGAACGCGGGCTGACTTTATCTTGTAGGTGTCATACTACAACGCCGTGGTGCTCGTCGCTCGGGGCGGCGTAGCATTCCTGGGTTTCTTTTATCCTTCGGTACGTTGGTGTGTCATGTGTCGAATTCTGGGGTGCGTACTGACTTGAAAAAAAAAACCGGTGAGTTTTGATTTATTCGCGATTGTGCCGCTGCTTCGCTCCTATTCCTCACCGCGCGGTACTCGCTGCTCACTACTCACGCCATACTATCCGCTACCTCTATCGCTATCAGCAAATTCGGCATCCAACCGCGCGAAGGAATCTCCCAATGCTGGTTTGCTGCTGCCACATCCCCGTTCCCCGCTAGGCGAACGGTAGCAAGTCGAATCGACTGTCTCTCGCGTCAAGCTACGCAACGTTCCTCTATTCACCTGCAGAGCCTCAAGCTATAACTATCGTCTATTGGTTCGGATACTTTCAGCGTGGACGGCTGGAAGGATTATTGCACTCTCGTGCGACTTTGAAGCAACGCAACTCTCCCCTCGTCCGAGTAAACTAATTCAGATCCAACTGGATCTCAATCCAAATCTCGTTCTGCAGGTATTTGGCGTGGAGGTAATGCAGGCGCCCGCACGGATCCGACTTCTCTTTTCAACCGTGGGACTTATTTACTCACCCTTTCACTGAAAATTCTTCCATTCATATTCGCGCGAAAGAGTTCGTTGCTACGCCTTCATTCACCGCGATTCTTGAGAACTTCACTGTAACTGAGTCCAGGTCACGATCATCAAACGCAGAATGCAATACTAGTATGGAGGTTGCACCTTCAAAAATTCCAAGTGAGCCACAATGTCTTTTAAGCGCGCAGCTATCTGGCGGTCGGGATTCTGGTCCACTGCATACGTCTTGAAACACCCTTCAGCATGTCGCGTGCGTCTGGATCATCGATCCAAGACATTGCTAAAGTGGCAGGAGAGCCAGAGTAACAAACATCGAGGACTCGGTGTAGGAGGCCGACTGGCAGTGGTCCACCCACTCGAGTACTCGCCTCCGTCGTTTCCTTGACCGCTGTCGCAAATCGCAACTGATGGCTGGGATGGACTGCGGATGTCGGGCGGAAATGACCAATAACATCAAGTGTTTCGGCGGCTTTAAACGGTGTGTCTTCTGCACAGCAATGTTGTATGAACTCGCTGAGGATCTGAACCCTTGCCTCGGTGCATTTGTTTTGTAGAGCCTTTCCGAGGCGCGCACGACTCCATTCCTCGGTTTCATCGACCTCCGGGGATATCATGGCGGCCCACGACGTCTCGACCGGTAGAATGGGATGCGAGGATCGTGCAATGAGACCTTCGAGGGTGATGCTCTCGGCTTTATGTTCCCCAGCCCCAAGGCTAAACCGGGCGGTGTTCCCAAATTGCCCCAGCAATTCACACAACAGAGCATGTTTGGTCATTGCGACCACGGACGGAGTGATTGACGAGCAGGAAGTTTTTAGGATTGCATCAAGGCTCGATTCGAGGAATGATATATCGCCCCAATGTGTGTGAGATGACCGCCACCGGTAGAACAGCAGTGTCCATGTGGCCTTTAATGAGGCAGGGACATTCTCAGCCGCACCGGGATTGTAACTGCGCAGCCGCAATGTAGCTGTCGGACATAGATGGACCGTCGCGAATCATTGGTGGGATCGAGGTCCATGCGGCCTGCCGCAGAGCTAAGGCTGCTTCCCTCACATCGAATTCCGAGTTTCGCTCATTCAGATATTGAACCGCAGCCCATAGGAAGGCCTTTCGACGCGAAGTCATGTCTGGCTCCCAGTACGATAGCTGTGTCCTAAAAACAATGTCCATCCAGTGGGAGTCCTCATCCCTGAAGTGAAAAAATGTCAGTCCGTTCAACATTAATAAATGGTTTCAATTTCAAGAGAATTAGCTCACCCTGTTGTATGCTGGAGAAAGAGATCCGAGTTTTCCAGGTGAGTCCAGATAATCCAGTCTAGCCCGGCAGTGACCTGTTCAAGTTCCCACTTTGCGAGGCGCACTTCGGTATCAGGGCACATGAGCTGCAGACTCTGTGTGAACTGATGCGGCTGCACGTTAGATAATTTTGCGTTGTCAAGGTAATGTAACAGTGCCAATGCACTACGCTTGGATATTTCGTGGGTCAGCGCCTTTATCAAGAGGAGTAGATCTTCGGCGCTGGAGCTCTCCAGGGAATCGAGACCAAGTGCAATATCCAGGCGGGTGGAAGCCAAAAAGGTTATGTGGGACACGCGCGAGAGGATGGGACTGATATTGCGAGTGACTACGGTGTCTTGCTCAATGTTTGTTAGCTCCTGTAGAATCTCCTCTGCCTGACGCTGTACTTCCCGGTGTACTGCCCATGCATGCAGAGCATAAGCGGAGTGTGAGTATGGCATGACATCCTTATCCATTTCCCGCCAATCTGTATGTTCCATACGGAGGTTCAGGAATGAAAGCGACGCGTCCGTGGTAACCAGACTGCAGAGGGCCCATATGGCGCGGTAACAGCAAATTTGGCGATGTTTGCGGGCTGCAGAGGTCAAAAGCCCGCTGTCACAGCTTTCAAGTAAGGTTGATATCCGTCCGAGTAAGTCCACTTCAGCGTTATTCATCAAGCCACCTAATGGCTCGTCATAGATGTGGCGCCTTCCCCGTGGACCCCATAAAACGTCAGGAATGGCCTCAATTAAGGTTCCCCAGGGGTAGAGGTAACCTCTGGAGGTACCATCAAAGGTACGCGGAGGTAGAGGTAGAGGTCGGGCCATTGTGAAACCTCCCAAACCTTTGACCTTACCTGGGAGGTCCAGAGGTCCAGAGAGGTACGGTCTATACTCACCTGAATATCACTTTTCACCACGCCAGTGTGGTGCAGTTGATCAAGTTCACTCACCTCCTTGCCCTTGTGAGGCCTCAGGTTCAATTCCCCCTTTTGCAGATATTTTCTTGCCACTATCCGTAAGCGTGTTGCTATTTATGTATATTGATGGCACTTCTCGGCACCTCATCTGGTCCAGAATAATACAAGAAAGGTTAACTAAGAGTAAATATATTGTTCTAGCTGCTAAGTATATACTATAGACATTATACATACTTGTTCCAGTGATCTCTGATGTCCAGATAATGCAAACCCATGAGCAAAACCCCCGGGTCAGACCTCTGGAGGTCCAAAAAGAGGTAGCGGAGGTATACCTCCGAGGTACGGGAGGTAAGTAGGGGTATACCTCCGGGAGGTCGGAGGTTTTGGAGGTAGAGGTAGAGGTCGGGCCCTTCGTACCTCTACCTTTACCCCTGGGGAACCTTAAGGCCCTCAATGAACGGTTCAAGCTCCGTGTCGTCAGCCAGGGACTTGACCGTCCAAATGAGGGCCATTCCATCGCGCCTAATACGTTCGTCGGAATATTCTGTCGCCCGGTACACCATAAATTCGAGGGGTGTTGTTACTTCCCCCGGGTGTACACTGCCCAGAACAGGGCGTCGCCGCCAGAGAAATTTGAAGCTTTGCAAGACACGCCAACAGGCCCCCGAAAGGGGCGTGCGATACGGGCAGTCCGAGTACAATGTGGGGAGGATGGTGAGGAGACAGTATACTGTAGTGATAACGAGGAGAAGCGCCGCAGTGATGACCATTATGATCGTGTTCACAGGGAATAGAAAAGCAACGAGGCCGGCAAAGAAGAGAAGCAACGAGGTGTGGATGAGCAGAGGTATAATCTCTACTACAGAGTGCATTTTGAACCGCTTGAGCCCGTAGAATAGATACGAGAATACGCGTGCGCGGATGACTGGGGATCACTGCGTTCCGACCCCCAGTAGACACAGTGTAGACCGAGGTGCGTAGACTGAGGTAGACAGGGGGTAGACTGACCCCTATGTCTACCTCGGTTTCTTGGGTCTGTCTACCTCGGTCTACAGGGGTAGACGGACGTAGACATACCCTCGAACCACGTAGACCGAGGGATAGACTGCAATTTTCAACAAGCTCAATGAAAATTCCTGTATTTTTCAATCTTGGGCTACGGTCGGTCGACATATGTAGACAGAGGTAGACAAAGGTACACAGAGGGGGGTAGCCGAACGTAGCCAAACATAGCCGAACATAGACCAACATTGGTCTACGACCCCTGTAGACAGATGTAGCCAGACGTAGACCGAGGTAGCCGAACGTAGCCACAATGTAGACAAAGTCGGTCTACTGGGGGTCGGAACGCAGTGGATGGCCGCATGTTTGTACGATGGAGAAAATCCCGAGCCCATTGGTCCAGAAGCGTAGCAATGAGGGCACATGAAAGACTGAGCCCTAAACTCAGAAACCACAGAATGTTGCAGAGAAGAGAGCTGGCTGCCGGCTTGAATGTCAATTCCTCGGAGATTGCGAAGATTGTTCCATTGGCACGGGCAGAGAGCTGTTGCGATATCTGGGCCAGTAGGCGGACAGTCTCGCCGCCAGAGTCGGGGGTTAATGTTTTGTAGCTCTCGACGAGGAATGCGGTCAAACTGGCAGAGAAGAGGCCAGCCTACATTGTGATGACCCATTAACGACGCCCAACACATACCGGCCAAAGAGCATCCAGAATACGCACAAAAATCAGCATCCCCTGCATATCACTCTTCCAACTCTCGACTAAGCCTTTGTCGTAGTTCTCTGCCTCCGATACATAGACTGCCCATAACTTCGCAGTGGCAGGCTCGTGGGCTATGAGTACCTGTGTGTCAACAATAAACCAGGTGGTCCATGTAGCATATAGCGCACCTCTCTCTTGCTCCAGCTTCCATGTCTCCCCCGATTTTCCTGCTTCGTCCATTGTGGGTGCCGGAAGAAGGAGGCCGCAGATTGATGTTGGCATCAAGAGCGGCATATCCATTTCAGGACCTGAATCAGCTGTCTGAGAAAAACGAACGTGATACCCTGACAGTGTCTGGGCAACCGCCACGGAGAAGAAGTAGACATCCAAGTGCAAGCCTAACCTCCGGTAACGTGCTGAGCGGGCATACGAACTGAGCGCTAGTACTGAGCCTCCGTTTTGTTGTCGGCTGTAATGCTATTTCTGTGTGGCCGCTGGACGCCAATTCAACGAATATTCAACTAGAGGAAAAAACTGCATCTGATCCAAATCTGAGGGGTAACCAAGTTGCCGAAGGCATAGAGAAATTGAGACATTTTCGGTGTCGTTTCGCAGAGGCTTCGTCGAACGCGAGGGTGGCAAGCAAATGCAGTGTTGTAGATAAGTTGTTAAGGGCTTATCTTATTAAGGCCTTATCATATGATAAGCTAAGCCCTTAACATCGGGGTGAACGTACGCTAAGCCCTTATTAACCCTTACCAATGATGCCGGCTAATGCCGGTTGCCCCCAAGTTGCCCACTGGCAAAGAAATTTGAACTGCATTTGGCTACATCATGATATCTCCGTCCACCAATCCCTCGCCCTGGAAGCATGCTATCCAACCTTGGATATCCTTGCCATTGCATGCGAAGGGGGATTTATCACCTGGGCCATTTGAGGTGGTCACTGCAACGGTTGGTAAAAATCCGAAAAACCCTGTCCAAGAATTCGAGCCACAGGCACGGGGGGTTGCCGGTATGGCTACATGTCTTGCCACATTCATGTTGATTTCTTCCTGCATGTTCCTCACCCCGCGGCGTCATCTTCCGTTTTTGGAAATATCCCTTATTTTGACCCTTAATTTGAGCACCCTTATTAAGGCTTAACAAGAGCTAAGGGCTTAATTTCAAAACACCTCCTTATTAAGACCCTCATCTACAACACTGAGCAAATGAGATAAACGCAGGAGCCAAAAGTTAGGCGCCCAGCGAAGCGCCGGCGCGGCCAATTTTGGCCGCACACAAAAATAGAACCGTAACAACGTGATGGTTCCTCGTCCCATGGTGGCTGCATTTATTTGAATTATTTCAGACAACCGGCCAATTGGCCAACAGCCTCACCAGGACCCATGACAATCCCTTTGGAGGCCAGGTCCGGTGCCGGACAAAATTTTGGCCATTTTGGCTCCAAACCTAGGTCCCGGACGGACAAATTTGGGGCCTTGAAGCCTGGTAGCCCAGGTCCCTGTGCCGGACAAAATTGGGGGGTCAAGGTCTGAAGTTCGGCTGCACCCACCGGAACTTTGGCCTAGCGGTCACTCACAGGGTAACCACTAATATTTCGATGGGCCGACCTGTGTTCGAACCCCATCAGACTTTTGACAAATAACTTGTGACCTTGTGTAAGGCCGAAAAAGGCCGAAAAAGGCCGGCAAAGCCAGAAAAAGGTCGCCACCCAGAAAGCTCGCAAGTCTATGTCCAAATCGACGCAAGGTCAAGCAGAAGGTAACAAGAAAAGCTCGCAAGGTGACAAGGTCAAAATTTTATATTAAATTTTCGGATCGCCGTCATAAATAAAAAGTACTTTTTACGTTTTTACGAATGTCTAAAGAGTGGGGGGGAACGATTTACGCGTTTTGGGAGGTCGCGGGCTGTGGGAGGAACACCTATCAGATGTATAAGCTTGAGAACACGAAATCAGGGAGCGATACAGACTTCAGGGGCTGCTTGGAATATACATATGCTCGCGGATACCATCGAGCGACGCGTCAGGCTGGACGGATCTCGCAGCAACGACCTCGGAGTAGCGAGCGCCGCAGGCGGTGATGATGCTCTGCCAGCGGGACGGCTTGAAGCCTTTGATGCTTTTGACGTAGCCGGCGACGGCGCTTGAGTAATTGCCCACGGAGAAATCGGGCGGCTTCGTGACACAGACCCCCGAAGCGTGCATCTTGAAGCCGCGCTCCACCTACAAAGGAGATGAGCGCCGGAGAAGATGGAAAAGGGGGGGCACACACCGACGCTGCACCCATCGCGAGCAAACCGACGGGGAGGACAGACCAATCAACAACTAATTTTCCCTCCTCGTCCGTCTCGGGGATGATACTCCAGTCATAAGCGGCGATGTAGGGTGCGATGACGTGAATAACGGCAGCAGATTCAAGATAGCCGACGGGTTTCTGGAGGAACATCAGGGTATGTATCTCATCAAGCAACAACTGACTTACCTCGAATGACGGATGGTCTGGCCCCAGCTTGCAAAGCGTCTCCGGGGTCGGGATTTTGTAGAACGCGGGTCCGTACCGGTGAATGAAGTACTTGACGTCGTCGGCGATGACCTGCGTGAGACGAGTACCCGGGGGCGGGTCCTCGGAGAGGAAGTCGGCGTGATACTTCAGGCCCTTGTCGAATAGATTCACCGCAAAAACTTTACCGCCCTTGCCGACTAGCGAACAACGTTCGTGAACACGGCTGATGGCCTGCGTACGCGAAGTAAGCGCGGGATGATTGGTAACGACATGCACACACACACCTTCTCGCACACCGGACCTGTCCACTCTACTACATAGCTGATATGGGGGTACAACTCCTTCACAAGCTCTTGAAGCATCGCCACCGTCTGCCGCCCGGGGTTTGCTGGATCAGTACCGATGGAGCCGAACACCATGGGTATATGCGAGAGGTAGAGGGAGAGGTAGAGCTTCGGCAGGAAAAGTGTCGACCAGGTGCGGTGGATGAATGCAGGTAGGCCATTGGCATCCGCAGAAGAAGCAGGGGTGAACGGGCCTGAAGACGCCTCAGTCTTCACTTTCTTCTTCTTGGCGAGCGTGCCCGGCACGCTGAGTGCAGCAATCTTCGGGACTTCGAGCTTGACTTCGAGCTTAAAGGGAGACCAACTGGAGCGTCAAGATAAGAGTAGGAAGGATTGCAAACACACTGGCGACTCACTTGATTTACGCGCGGAGCTTGAGGTAGCCCAAAGTCGGGGCGTGTGGCGGCGGCATCCTCGTCCGTGAAACCGCCTAGTTTGGGACTCGGGGGTGTCGTGTCGACGGCGGCCTTCTTCTTCCAGGCCGCGGAGAGGCCAGCCTTGGCCGACGCAGATGCGGCGTTGCTGGATAAAGAAAAGGTGTGAGTGTACACGTGTGCGATCCAAAGCAAACGGATACCTCTTCTGGACTCCTTTCTTCTTCACCGCCGTCGTCGCCACATCCTCCGCCTCCAGCTGCTGGGCAGCCTTCTCTATCTCCTGGCGTGTGCTCCCCTTCGGAGCCTTCTTGGGTCTGGGCTTCGCGACGCCCGAGGCAGCTTTAGCCTGTCTCGCAATCAGCTTTGGATCCACCGGAGTATGGACGGCATACCTTTGACTTAACCCGTGGCTTTGCCGTGGGCTTCTCGTACTCGGAGACACTGAGGTAAGCCTCGTCGTCCTCGATGCGCTCGAATTGCTCCTCAGTAAATTCTAGCATGGGGACATCCTCGTCGACAGCACCGGCATCGTCCCGCGCCTGCCCACTCTCGTCGTCACTGCCAGCGTCAGCTGGCAGGTCGTCGATGGAGTAGATGATTTGTCGTCCTCCTCAGCCTGCGCCTTTGTGTGGGCCGCATCGAGGGCCGCGATATAAGCTGTGTACTCCGCGCGCTGCCGCTCGTACTTGTCGGCTGCTGCCGCCTTCAGTGCCTCAGCTTCAAGGACCTCGTCGTGCGTACGCTTCGGCCGTGGTTTGACGAACTCCACCAACTCGGCCATATTTTTCCCAGCATTAGAGCGACTGCTGCGTTTGGTCGGTACCAGAGGTGCTGCAGGAGGTGCCGCAGCGGCGATTGAGGTGCGCGGTTTTTTTACGGAAGGTGCACCAGAATAATCCGAGTCGTCAGCAGCAGCAGCAGGGCGTTTAGTACCGGCAGCAGCGCCACCTCGACCGCTACCTCTGCCGCCGCGTGTACCACCACGGCCACGTTTGCTGGATCCAGGCGCCATTTTGCGAGTCGAGAGGAGGGGCGGGGATTTTTGGAGGCTTACGTGGCTGGTCAGTAGCGCACGTGTTCTATCGTGGCTGAAAATTCACAAGTCCACTTTCATCCTCTCCCAGATGATTCACGGCGTCTGCTACACCTGCCCGATATGTGGCCGCAATTTTGGGACTCAAGGTGGATTAACTCGACATCGCAACACTGTGCACCGCGAATTTACTCCAGCGCCGGACGACGAGGACGACAATACGTTCCAGCGCCGATATCACCCAAATCTAAATGGCGAGTGCTCGGAATGTATACTTTAGCATACACTGACCAGGCTTTAGCCCTTCCGTGCGACGCTAATGGTGTATACTTACCGCCATTCGCAAAACCTCCACCCCCCCTGCACCACCCGAGAACGGTCAAGATCCTGCAGCCTGGGCCCCGTTTGGCTCGCGCGTCGAATTCGCCTTCGCACACTATCACTTTGTGGAGCTTCAGACGTCGGAGCAGCAGATTAATACAGCTCTCGACCTCTGGGCTGCCTCGGTGATGGAGTTCGGCAAAACCGCCCCTTGGAAGAATGCCGCCGAACTCTATGCGACCATCGACGCCATACAAGCCGGGCACATGCCTTGGAAGACTTACCAGATGCGCTACACGGGCCCTTTGCCTGCTGGCGCTGCACCGCGATGGATGACGCAAACGTACGAAGTCTGTACTCGTGATCTCCGCGAGGTCATGCACCACCAACTCGAAACGACGGGCTTCAAGGACTATGTCGACCTGGTGCCTTATCGGCAATTCAATTATTCGGGCAAGCGCGTCTGGTCGAATCTCATGTCGGGTGATTGGGCGTGGAAGCAGGCGGTAAGCATCTTTTGACATCTGTCGTCGTCCCTCCTTAATATGAGCCATCAGGATATTCTTGCGCAGACCCCAGACAACCTCGGCTGCGCGTTCGTGCCCGTGGTCGGCGGGAGCGATAAGACCACGGTCTCTGTCGCCACCGGGCACCAGGAGTATCACCCCGTCTACGCGTCACCGGGTTACTTACCGGTCCCGCTCGTCTGCGCATGGAAACTGTGCTCCCCGTTGCCTTCCTCGCGATTCCAAAAGGTATCTCTCTTTCTTTCTAGCACTTTTGCCTTCTGACATTGCACGCAGCGAGCAAAAGACACCGAAAAAAACCCGAATATCAAAAGTTTTGTCGCCAAATGTACCCACGCCAGCCTGGCCCTCGTGTATCAGCCTCTCAAGCCCTTCATGGAAAGCCCCGAGGTCGTTCGCTGCCCCGCCAATGGGCATTGGGTCGGGTGATTTACGGTATCGGGCCGTATATCGCAGATTACCCCGAGCAAGTCTGGCTTGCGGCCGTCGTGCAGAACTGGTGTCCAAAGTACGTCAGTTCCTTCTGAGCGCGTCCCCCGTTCTGACGTCTTCATCAGATGCGAGGTCTCATCCCGACAATCTTGAGATGAGGCGGGTGCACGCTTGCGTACTCGCACGAAGACAGAGGCCCTCATCATGTGTTTTGACCCTGGGATTCTGTGGGATGAGTACGGGGTACGCGCTGACATCGTTGTGCGTCACTTCTTTACTTCCATTCCGTCGCAGGCTAACAATTATTTCTAGCCATTCACTCATGAATTTCCGCGGGCGGATATACATGAGATTCTTTCGTCCGATCTCCTCCATCAAGTCATAAAGGGGACCTTCAAGGACCACCTCGTCTCCTGGGTTAACGACTACCTGCATCTCGAGCACGGCGAGAAGCGCGCACTCGAGATAATTCAGGATATCGACAGACGGTACTTACTTCCCATTTTACTTTACCTCCGTCTGTGTGGCTGACCTTCTTGCGCAGAATCTCAGCCGTACCTGAGTTCCCTGGCCTCCGCCGCTTCCCTGATGGGCGAGATTTCAGCCAGTGGACGGGCGACGACTCGAAAGCATTGATGAAGGGGGTATTTGTTCATGTTTTTCTCAATGCCATTAACCTCTCTCGAATATATATCTCGCCGCTGTCGCTGGATACCTTCCGTCCACATGGTGAAGTGCCTCTCGGCCTTCATGGACTTCTGCTACCTAGTCCGCCGCAATGCTATATCGACTCCCGACCTCGTCAAGATCCAGGACGCTCTCGACCGTTTTCATCACTTCCGTGAAATTTTCATCGCAACGGGCGTCCGAGTCGATATCTCCCTCCCGCGGCAGCACGCCCTCGTCCACTACATCCGCTTCATCCGTCTCTTTGGCTCCCCCAACGGCCTCTGCTCGTCTATAACCGAGTCGAAGCATATCAAGGCCGTCAAGGAGCCCTGGCGCCGCTCCAATCGCTTCAATGCCCTGTCGCAAATGCTGAAGACCCTCGTGCGGCTCGACAAGCTCGCCGCGCTCAAGGCTGTGCTTGCCGTGCGCGGAATGATGACTGGTACGACCGCCTCGTACACGGGCAAGGTTTTGGCAGGCGAGCAGCCACAGGTTGATGCCGTCGCCGCAGCGGCCGCTGCTGCAGACGACGATGACGACGATGACGACGGTACTGTGCATGGTCCCAAATCGCTGTCCGACATCGAGTTGGCGCCGACTGCGCGTACGTTGATATGGTGGGTGACGAGCCACCGGTGAAAACCGCTGGTTTTCGCATCCTTTGAAACACCTATTTGCGGGAATGTAAGGCTAAGTTGTAGAGTATACGTTCTCCTCGGAACGGTATACTTGCTGTTGACAGTCGAAAGCGGGCGGGCAATCACGCGTTCAAAGGACTCAACACTGAGCCCCTAGCTCAGTGGGGCCTCCAATGTACCTAACCGGCCGGCTCAGAGGGGCGGCTAACCACCGAACCTTTGTGTACTCGAGGCGAACAAGAGGAACTACTATCTTAGAGCGAGCCGCCCACTACCGGGCGGAGTGCTAGCTACGGGCGGGACAATCTTAGAAGATAAGATTCGGGCGGACGGTTCATTCGGCCGTCCGATAAATCCGAGAAGACGCAACCGGCCGGCTGGGATCTAAGAACCTTCATCAGCCGCCCACACGCATGAGGATCCACGATCAAGGATCGTTGTTCCTGGCGGCTGACAGAAGATGGTTCGATCCGGCCGCTGGCTCCAAGATGAGACGGGCGGCGCGCGCCTAGGAAACACGAACGAGGCACAAGATGAGCTAGAAGATACCGGCCGGAGGGCTTGAGCGGG
>JARKID010000366.1:0-22806 GCA_029449255.1 Mycena polygramma | reverse complement strand
CAGCGACTGTATGGACCGTCGATGTTCCTAATCTGGTCCCAATATCGCCTCTCCCGCATCTCGAATCCCTCTGCTTGACTCTGAGCCACACGCGCGGGCCAGCGCTGCTCAAAGCTTTAACGCTGCCCGCTCTTCAACATCTGGAACTTGATATTAATGCCTCGGAAGAGATAACGAACTTCGCATCCCTCATCACCCGGTCTCCCGTGTTTCTTCGTCGCCTCTCGGTGAGGCTGGGTCCGCGCTGGCCCACAGACCTCTTCATTCAGCTGTTTTCGGTCTTGGACGCTCTCTCGAAGAGCTGGAAGTCCGCAAAGCCAGCGCAGCGCTGGACACGGGGTTGCTGTTGCTGAAAGCGCAGCGCCTTCTGCTTCCTAACCTCAAGTCCCTGCGCATCGAGAGGACATGGTCGGACGGAGAGGATGCAGATTTTCTGGCAGACTTTCTGGAATCAAGATGGCGCGTTCCTGCGAAAGTGGTTCTGCCTGTGCGGCTGGAATCATTTTGGCTCAGCTCCGCGCTCACCACGCCCCCGGAGCTCAGGTCCCCAGCCGTCATACGTCTGGCTCGTCTGCGAGCTGAAGGGATGTCGATACAAATCTCGTCCTCGGGATATTCTTGGTTCACGGGTCGACCGGATGCTTTCCGTACCTACATTCTCTGATGAGCTTCAGAATCAACGAGACAAGCTGCTCTTTTCCCGAGTATGCGCCGTCTAGCAGGAAGGCATACTCGGCCTACGAGGAGTTGCGGAGTTTGAGCGCTTGAGTCAGAGCTCAACGCGTTTAGCCTCTCCCGAAGCACAGGGGAACCCCGCGACGCCCGCGACTGGCCTGCGTCCCCGGAACCTCGCTGATTTTTTACCCATTGAACAGCCCGAAGCCCCATTGGGCCCTCTATACCCCTACGTATTCAACCGTTATTCGATGTGTACCACCCCTCCAGATAGTAGAATTATGTCAATTCTGTGTTCAGAATATATTGTCCTGGTACGATTTTTTTCCGTCGCGAAACCGGAGCGGCGGAGCCATCACATACGCGACTATGACCATGCAAATTCCAAGACTCTTTCTCCCATACCACCATGAGACCTCCCGCTTCCGTTACAGCATCCCTACGCTCCCTTGCCTCCCAACGACTGCGGGCTGTCCCAAACCTGCATCGCCCGCGCTGTATTCCTAGCACTGCAACTGCGCTCAGCGCTCAACGTCTTCGATTTTGTGAGTCTACTTGCCCCAAACCGGCCCAGGGCTCGTGGGACTTGTATAAATAGCGGTCCTGTCTCGGCCTGTACCCCTTGCTTTCAACCATGATCTCTGAGGCTTTGCGTTCGATTCATTCAGTTGCGACCTCTATCACCCCGGGCCACGTCGAGACTATCACCCCCGGCTCACTCTCCCGTCTGTCCCCGTCAAGGAGGACGCCGCAGACAAGCCCGCGCCGTTTGCATTCCCGGAGGGCAAGCACCTCATCGTACGTTTGCCCTGCTTGTCGTCGCGCTTGGTTTGAGTAAAAGCGGCTGCAGGTCGCGTGCCCGGCGCGTTCACCGGGACCTGCCATGCCCAGATCCCTGGTTATATCTCGCAGTACGACGCCTTCAAGGCCAAGGGCATCGAGCAGATCGCTGTCGTTGCTGTGAACGACGTCTTCGTCCTCAAGTACGTGGTACAGATCAACGGACCCACAGCTACTCAATCAACTTTCTTTACTCTAGAGCGTGGAAGGATAACCTCGCTCCGGAAGGGACGCGTGCGTAGACCATCAGCGGTGAATCCGAAAGCGTGCTCACCTGCCCTACCTAGCCGTACGCTTCATTGCGGACGACAGCGGCGCGTTTAGTACCGCCCTTGGGCTGCTCTTCGATGCTACCCCTCTTTTGGGTAACCCGCGCTCGAAGGTCCGCGCGTTTTTTCTTGATTTTCGGTAGATTTTTATGCTTACTGTCTGGTAGCGCTACGTGATCATCGCGAACGGGAACAAGGTCGAGACGATCGCCGTGGAGGAGGTGCCAGCCAACTCACAGTCACCGATGCGAAGACGATTCTTGCGCAACTCTCTTGAGGTGCGACTCGCGCAAGGAAAAATAAAACAAAAGCAGAAGCAGAATACACGAGTATATATAAAATGGCTAAACCCGTCTTCAAATTGTTGCGACAAGCGATGGCCGCCAGAATGGTCCCAACCAGCAATGCAAGAATAAGCACGCAGGCTGCTCTCGCGCTCTCGCATAACCCGTCTAAAACCCTGCCGATATCGATCGTGCTTGGAAAGGCTTGAAATTTGGAAGCGCTTCACGCCAGAGATTGCATCGGACATTCACCGCATCGTGAGCCAGAGTAGAGAACTTGGGTTGTGAATAGACTTCATCAGATGCTATATGGTTCAGTCAGCGCAGAATCCGGGTCCCAGACAGTGCGACCCAGGGAATGGTCCATTGGCATGAGGGCTTTGAGCAAGGATGTCACAGACGCGTGACCTACCATCTTGCCGAGCGCGTCCACGTCCCCACGTTCAAGTGTTGGAGCGTTCGGAGGAAGAATACTGGCAGATGCTCTCGCAGACCCGCCCAAAGCCGAAACCTAAGCTCCCCGCTAATCTCTTCCTGCCTCCAATTATTTCCCTACCTCTCAAGTTACCTCTCTTGGGGACGCCGCTTGAGTTGATCGAGCTCATCATCGAGGAAGTTGGCAATCGTGCAGGATATTTATCGTGCAGTCTCGTCTGTCGTGCATGGCTCCCTTTTGCGAGGAGCCGCCTCCCCATCCGCCTTTCGCCATACATCGTTCAACCCCTCCTCAACCTTCTACAATCTCCGAGAGCAACTCTACTGTCTACTATCCGTCAGATAACACTAGATGGTCCAACTGGCTCGGAAGCGCACCTTGCCCTCCTACAGCTGTTACCGACATTCACCCGCCTGCGTACCCTCGATGTATATTGCACCTTTCGCCGGGACCTCCCCTCTCTGCCCCAACTCACCGAGCTCCGGCTAAGCGGAACACTGTTTTCGTATACCGGGTTTATCAATTTTATGTCGGCTTTGCCCGTCTTGCAAAGCCTGGCTCTTTCCGGTGTCGGGTGGGGTGATCACCCAGACCCACAGCTCACCTTTCCGACGCTTCAATTGGAGCGGCTGAGTTTAGACTGGGGCCGCCAAGAACCAAATGAATCTATCATGCTTTCTCTTCGCACTCGCAGATTGCAGCTGATTGTACGTATCCGTGAAGAAATTCCGTACCCGGCCTATCAGCGAGCATCTCCCGATATCTGCATAGTTTGGGCGGGCACCTGCAGTATTTTCAGTTCAATTGCATATCCAGCCAGCATCTCTGTTAGTCTTTGCTCTCTCCGTCGTTATAATACCTCACTCACAGAAATCCCAGGTATCCCATCATCTCTCGACTTCAGCCGCAGTACCGGCTTACGTCGGCTCAGTATCGAGAATGGCAGTGCGGTACAGCATGTTCGCCGATTTTTTTGAGGCGTCCGTCTCCCTGCACATTATGGACGTTCTTACGAACCTCCCCGCCGATGCCTCTCTCGAGAGCCTGACTCTCGGTGTTTCGCGTAAAAGCAACAAACCGTCGTGGATCGCGCTTTCGCAATTTGCAGCCTCCTCGCCACGCCGCAGTTTGCGGCCCTCCGCGAGATTCGATTCGTCATCGATCGGGCCTTTCGCGAGGACTTCCGGTCAAGGCTCTCCGACACAATGCGGGGTGTACGCCCGAATCGCAATATGTGCAGCCACAGAGGATCCATACGATATTGAAGCCATCTGGCACTGACGGCCCTCTATAATTCTAACGTGGATGTAGACCAAAATGTATCATCACCTCAGATTTCTGGACAGCCTCCTTTCAGTTGGTCGCGCTGAACTGATTTCTCGACTTCGACCTACGGTTTAGCTCAACTTAGTGTCTGGATATGGACTACTCAACGGAAATGACCAGGAAGCCATCAAGTAGACGCGAAGCGAGAACTTAAGCTCTGACTCAATTACTTGCTTCGTGCGCGCTAACGTGTGCGTTGCAGTCCCCAAAATGCAAGTTCGTGTCGTCCACAGAAGACATCCCGGGAAAAATATCATCCAAGGTGAGCGCCGACACCCCGAATAACTCTGGCGCTCAAACTTGGCTCAAACTTGGCTCGACGAAAGGCAGAGATGGGTCTGAAATTCCATGGAGCCCATGCAGCGCCGGCCTCGTTCGCGCTATCGTGATACTCTTCATAGACGCCCAATCGATGAGCGATCCCAAGAAAATCCACAATTGTCATACCAATTTGTCGGCCGTAAAATTCTGATCCAATGGGAAGATCTCTCAACCAGCAAGTCGTAAAGACCATGCTAAGGAGTGGTAACTTCCGAAAGTTCAGTTATCGGACAAACAGTTGAAAGTACAGAACAGTGGTACTGACCGAACCAAGACGCCTGCCAGCTATCTTTGACGCTAGAACTTCTATAATCGCTGGTCCTACTCGTGAAGCTCACACTATCGTCTTGCATTGCACCACTGCGCCAGCTGTCGTGTGTTATCGCGGTCCTCTTTTCGGGCTGCACCGATGCTCAAGACGGAAACCTCTTGCGCAATCCCACTTTTCCAGACGAGCGGTGATGCTAAATCCCGGATAATTGGTCGCTTCGCGGTAAGTCTTGCCGATGTATGAGGTGCCGAAAGAACTGAGAGGGTTCCAGAGGACGGATTTGCGAGTGGACTAGGCGGAACAACGACGAGGCGATGGCGCTCAAGTCGATCGATTCCGACACGCCGATGTGCTCTTCCAGAGCATACCGACACTGAGTTCGATCGACTACCAGTTGACTTCGATGCCTTGCCTCCTCCGACGCCGACAAAGGACAACAGAATGACCGTAAGCCTCGGAGTGGGGACCTGGTCGGTGCAACCTCCGGACAATGGCAAATGTATTCGTTCGCAACGCGAGGGAAAGGAAGTGATGATGTCTTGAAATTCTCCGCGGTGGACACCAGCGGTGGTAGCGTCTACGTTTACAATCTGGCGATGGTTTCCTTGGGTTAGTCCTAATTTCTCATTGCACAGAATCCTAACGTGCATGCAGCGCGGATAACTCGCCGTCAGCTACACCGTCGGTGTCGGCTTCAAGCGCTCAGTCGCCCTTCCCAAGTGGCGGACCGTCCGTCCTCCTGTCGCTGGCAGTACTGATTCGTCGCTGTCTAAAGGAGCCTTGATCGCCACCATCATCTCGCCAATTGTGACCTTAATTGGCATGATACTTGCCTGGTGGAAGTGGGATGATGTCAAATCGTGCTGTTCTGGGCGGCGGGATGGACATGCACCATCGCCGACAGCCTCACACCCTGGAGATACCGCCAAATTTGTGCTGATTCGGTAGAGGACCTTCCGTTGGTGTCATATGCCTAACCCACCCGTATTGTACAACCGCCACTTCACACTGACATGCATGATAATGATCTTTCTCCCACGTCCGCCCCGTATCTTTCCCGGCTTTGAGGCTAGTCCGAGTCGGAGTCCAACACTTCACCCTCTTCGAGACTGCAAGAGCGACGCGCGTATGGATCGCTAGCATAACGGAGTGTATGGACCATCTGGGCGGGCTCGGCGCGTCCTGGCAATGTTGTACGCGGCGAGAACTTCCACCGCTAGTCGATGGCTTCGGCGGCAGAGGGATCGTGTTACATTGGCGGGTTTCTTGGGTAAAGGGATGACGGTGTTTGAGCCAGAAGCTGTTTTCTGCTTTTTGGCAGGAGGTCCTTGCGTGTCGCCGCCATCGTTCTTGTTTCGCTTCTTTTTGTTTTTAGGCTTCTTTGGGATGGGATTTGGCGTGATGTGAAACACACGTCTTTGCATGAGAAAGCGGGGACTTGACCCGGGGCGAACCTTGCCATTTCCACGCAACATGTCGATGACGCCTTGATGAGCGGCGAGGAATGCAACAGCTATCCTCGCTCCTGCTTCGACCGATACTCGGCAGGACAAAAAACTTTCGAACTCCTTGCTTGCCGAGATCGAGTTTCAATGTGGCACCAAAAGCTGGAACGGGTCAGTCAACGGGTTCAAAGCAATTGGATCGTTCTCACCATCTCCGTCGCGATGAGACTCGAAAGCAGTCATGAGTTTGCTTCGCTGCGTCTCCGACGCTATCGTAGGAAACAAGGAAGCTTGGGCGAATCGCCGCATCTCTGGCGTGATTCGGGCCTCTACGGCGGCAGCAACCTCTCGTATCCATTTGCCAGCACCCTGGGAGAGTGCGAGCAGCACAACAGCGGCTTTGGCATCTTTGGGGTTGCACCATACGGGTTCCACGAGGTAGGACCTGCATTCCCCGGGGCATCCTAACCGGAGAAGACACCCATGTAGATCGGTTGGCAAGGGCGTCAACAGACGAAAGAACTGGGTGGAAACATCCCTTGGGCACACAAGAGGATGGAAATCGGAGGTGAAGCGTGCACCTTTGGCGTTTGCGAGAGCATTGCTCAGCCAACCGGGCGCGTTGATCTCCTCCGCAGTTTTGTCTCCAAAAGGTTCTTCGAAGGTTGGGGCAGGGACTCGTAAAAGCTTTGAAGGCTTTTCAGTGTCGGCGCTACTCCCTTCTCTCCAATCGGAATGACAGAAGACGGAGCGGAATCCATGCGAGGAGCCGTCTGTCCGTTCCCATGTTTGATGAACTCCAGGACCTTTTCACCGATCGCAACATTGGCGCAGTGTTCCAGCGCATCTGAGGGAGTATGAAGGTCGGCTCGCATGAATAGACACGGTAACAATGAGGCGCCAGCTGTATTTTCAATGCAGCACCATGGTGCTCTGGAAGCATAATCAGGAAGGGAATGGGTGGTAAGGAAAGAGCATACTCATGGCAAGGTCATTGAAATTGAGCCAGTGTGGCTTTACTCCATCCCCGCGCCAATCTTGGCAGCACGCCTCGATCTCTTTCACGCGTAACAGTGGCGGCTCTGGTTCTAGAGTTGTGGTGTCAGAGGGCAATTTCGAAGTTGACGCACAGGCTGATCATCCTCTAGCGGGGCAAGAAGGACACCCTTTTTCGCTTTCAACTGATCGGAGTCGCCGAACATAATGAAGTCCATTGCGCCGTGATCCATAGCGATAACTGCCGCCTGGCCCTTGGCGTCGGCCTTGCGCGGGAAAACAGGTTCCGTCTTGTAGGACCGGACTGCACCGTCTGGACGGGTGATCGTGAGGATGCATTGTTTTTCTAAGGGCTTCATGAGAACTCAGCCCAATTGAGGAGGGAACGTATTCACTGTCCACAGCATCCTCCAAGAATTCAAAGTTCAAGCTATGATGCGCATGTCCAAATTGGCGCAGACAAGTCTGATGCAATTGCGCGAGGGCGGTAACGGGTCCACCCGTTGATTTCCTCGGGCCATTTATGACCCCAGGATCGACGGCCGCTCTGAATAAAGGATTTCGGTCGTTGATTTCTTGGCGAAAACTCCGGTCGCTCGAGGAATCACTGAAGAGCTGTACGAGGCAGGGAATACATCTTGTGGTTCATGGGCGGAAGATAGAAAGTCATCGATCGAAAGCGCGCCAATGGATAGTAAATTCTGCGTGACAAGCTCGAATGGGCTCAAAGAAGTCATTCAGCCTCAACTGAACACTACAAGTCGAAGTGGATGAGAGAGGTTTCTATTTGGCCGTGCTTGGGTCAGACGGCAATGGCGTTCAAATGACTTTTCAACAGCGGTCAACAACGAAGTTGTCCTCAACCATCTTCAACCATGTTGACCAACCGACGTGCCTCAATCGCCATACTGCAGCGGTTCTCTTACAGCGACCGCCAAAATTGAATTTGGATCTATTCGGCCGTGTTTCAAATCTCCTTCCCCTTCCCAATTTGGATCTTGTCGACTCGGTGTCGATTCCGAGCCGCTCGAGCGCAAAATTCAGCTCGGGTCTCACTAGTTTACGGACGCAAAAAGGGGCAGAGAGGATCCACTAGTCCCGCAAAACACTGCGGCAACAACGGTTTCGCCAGAAACTCGCGTACTACCTGTTTGTCTTAACTCCGCCTCTAAAACCAATGCTCCACTTCGTTGGCTTGTATTGTGCGGTGCCCGAGTTCATGACTTGGTCATATGAACGTCGAATGGTCTTTTTGGTCAACACCATTTCCTGCTACTATCTTCTATTGCTTCTAGAAGGTCTACTCCGTCCATCGCCCGACCCTCACGTGAACCACCTCTAAACCTCCACGTCGCGCCACGTCTGCGCCCCCTCGTCCCTGACTAGCTTTCCCTACGGGCCGATGCTAACGGAAATCCGAGCTATAAAGCACTAGGTCCTACCCCTCTTCCTCCGCGATGAAGCTGCTGCTCGGCCTGCTTTACGTGGCCTCCCTGGGTCTCCTGGGCCTGCGACTCGCGCTCATTTTCGAGATCCAGCTCGCTCTCTGGGCTCTCCGTGACCGTGTATGGTCCCGTGCAAATAATCCCTCCCATTTGGTGGCTACGATTGTGTACTTACTTCACTGCTCCTCTTCAAGTAAACAGAACAGCATTCGACTGTGCGCGTCCATCGTTCAGCCACCGCGCAAACTCACGAGCATGTCATGTAGCGCCCGGCTTCCTGGTGAGCTACAACGTTTGAGCGCCCCGGCCTGTCTTCATGGGTACGTCACCAGGGGTTCCCTGGTCCGTCCAGAACTGATCTTCCTCTTTCTAGGCCCGCTTCCTGAGATGTGTGGGGACACGGCGAACCACGGCTCCGGACCACCCGCTTAGCGATCTTACCTCGTCGCAACCCGATCACTTGCATCTCGTTCACAGACCAGCACAATGGAACTCAAGATGACGGCGGAATCTCCTTCTCCCTTCTCCCTCATCTGCTGGTCTATCAACAAACGCTGATGGACGACTCTCTAAAAAGCATCCGCGCCCACACCAAAAAGAGCCACGAGGAACATTTCTCCCGCGACGACGCACCCCGCAGCGAACGAACGCACGACGTAGCGGTAGGAACCGATTCGAATGAACTGGACGCCACCTCCCCGCATGTAATCTTAGTTACATACTTACTTCCAGGCAGTGCAATCGCAATCTAAATACAACTGTCTTTCCCTCGTATTTTTATCTTGCGGAACAGCAAACTGCTACATCAAGTTGAACGACAGTGGACACTGACAGGCAGAATCTTAGGTGTCCTGTTGCTCCCACACACGGAGCAGTTCGATTAAATAAGCCGCATTTTTCGACATCGGACCAAGGAGGATGGTCACCATCGCTCATCGCGCTCTGTGCATCCATTTACGCGTCGATAACGCTGATTCGAACAAGATCCAGCAGTGATTATTCTTTCGCGTATCATCAATTCATTTGGACCTCGGGATCCCCTCTCCGGTCAATGCGAAGCTGAGCGCGCTCGAGACTTACATTTGCAGTACCAAATTCAAGGGCATAGACGAGTCATTCCTTCATTAGAGTCATCTGTGTGACCGTGGTATATTATGTACAGCTACTGTCAAGAGCCCGCTCTACTAGCGATGCGACCATCCTCATCACCCGGGCCGCGAGTCGCAGGCCCGAAAAACCCACGGCCATCCCAATGTCACACCGCGTTCGGCCAAGGCCACATTACCTAGGCTCTACAATTGTGAGATAAAAACAGAAAAAGAGAATAACGAAAATGCAAATAAAAACTCGAGAGGGCCCTCAAAACAAAGCGCGTTTCTCGGGAGTAAAAAGTACAAGACAAGCAAAAACGACAGTGGGCGATCAACGTTCACGTTGCTCGGTGGGGTGCTTTCATGAAAGATGCGGAATCGGGCTCGGAAACAACAACTACGGCTCGCGCCCGGTCAGCGTACGGTGGCGGCAGCTCGCGCAGCATGCCCGCGTCCTGGTGCTGGAAGACCATCTCCTCGCCTGCCGCGCGCCCAACGACGCCGAGCGCGACGGTGGTTCCCGCGCGCCGCGCCCGCTCGGGCCCGCCGCCATCGCAGACTGGCTGCGCTCGACGAGCGGGCGCGTGCTCATGTGCGAGTCCGCGCCGTCCGAGTACTCCGAGCCCATCGAGTGGCTCGTGCCCAGGCCCGCCTCGATCTCCTTGGCGGACCGCCGCACGGACGCAGCGGGAAGCTCGTGAATGCGGCGGGGCGGTCCAGGTTCCCCGGGTTGCGCACGGACAGGCCGCTGCCGACGGACGTCATCGACTGGACAGACTCGGGCGCGTCGACGAAGCGCCGGCGGTCGGAGGGGGCGGTGCTCTGGGACATTGAGTGTGAGAGGACGGAGTGACGAGGGCTTTCGGCCGATCGGGGCTGGCTAGTGTGAGTGGGGGAGGTGGGGAAGATGAAAGCATTGATGGAGAGGATTTGGCCGCCGGCTTCCTGTACATTCTCGGCGCTGGCGCCTTCGAATTTTCGCGGGGACAGTCGCTGCAGCTTGGCGCGACGCCTGTACAGGAACGCGGCAATGCCGCCCAGGAGAAGTAGCACCACGATAGTCACCACGACACCGGCAATGACGGCCGTTGTTTGCGAGCCTTTGACGTCGCAGACGCAGCTTTCTCTTCTGCCGCAATCGTCGTCGAGTTCCCACTGGAGCTAACTAGTCCGGTGCAGGAAACATCTGTGGAACCCGCGGTGTTCACGACGGGAGTTCCAGTAGCCCAACGCCCATTTCTGTACAACGCGTCAGTCTCGAAAAGATGCAGTAGAATCGAGAAACGAACAAGTCGCTGACTGCCGCTACAACTTGGGCTTAGCGATCGCAACGATTGGGACGAGAACAAGACGTACCAATCAACTGGGTCTTGGGGTCCGCCCGGTCAATGAAGGTAAACTGGTCGTCGGTCGGGCCTGGGAGATTGTTAACTTGTCAAATTCGCGAAATGTAAAATTAGCTTACCGAAAGTAGCGTTGGTGGTGACAGGGGAGTTGACGGCGGCGAGTGATAATGTACGGCGGTACCCCGCCCACGACTTTAATGCCCCAGGCTGACATGTGTTGAGGGTGTCCGTAACGTTTGCCGAAACCGTGAAAGCCGGACCTGTGTCGGCCGCCGGGATGCATTGTGTCGACTGTCCAGCTGTTTTGAGCGGTCAAAACGGCGTCGTTTTTTCCAGGTGAAAGGGGGTGGACACTTACTAACTACGGTGAACAGCTGAGGGGGTACTCCGCCGGAGCTTCCCGTCGAGTCGACGACATTCAGCAGGAGCTTCGCGCCTGGATGAGTGTGAGCGGGGAAATAGTGCGGAACATGCTACAGACAACTCTTACCGACGGGCTGGTCGACGGTCCAGGCGAGATTACTCTCGTCCGTGCCAATCAGTGTAGTGGTGGGGGTACCGCCAATGGCAAAGGCGTTCATGTAGAACGGGGGGACACCATGGGCGGTCGTGTTCGTTGGATCGAAAGGTTTGACCGTGATAGGGAACGAGCGACAAGACGGCAGCGATTGCGAGAGCGCCTAGAGGGCGTATCAGCATCCAGAAAGGTCCAACGACAGGTACACGCACATTGCCCGAGAACGACCACTGGAATACTTTGCTGCCCTGGGCGCGACACGGGACGATAACGCAGGAGAAAACGAGGAACGTGAGAAGGGTTGAGACTGGCCCGAAGTTCATGGCTGCTCGGAGGGCGCGGGGGCGGGAGGGAACCGATAACCCGCCGCGGGGAAGGGGTTTATAAGAAACGGCGCCGGGCACTGACAGTTTGCGACTAGCGCTCTGCTCCGATTCGATTAATATTTGCCAAGCAAGCTACCGACGGAAGCGGGGAGGGTAAAGGACGCACCTTGGAAGACATAAGAGCCGCCCCTGCAGGGAAAACGGAAGGAAAAGACAGAAAGCCCTGGGACACCAGTTCGACCAGGTAGGAGATGGCAGACCGGCGAGGACTAATAGCAGGATACCATCAACGTTTGCGACAGGCAGGATTTGCTCTTGTTGCCCATCACCGTCCCAAATCACCGGCCAAGGCACCCGTTGTTCAACAATCACTTCCTCGGTCAACCCTTCACGGCGATACTGCCACACTGCCTGCACCGAGCTCGACTGTCTCCCTCGCCAAGCGTCGGGCTGCGCTACCACACCAGTGCCGATCTTTCGTCTTGACATGTTTACCGCCCTCTGTTTACATCAAAGATGGACATTATCTGCGATATCTTGCTTTGCTTTGGCTATTCTTGTTCGTTCTGAAAAGCCACGCCCCCTTATTCTTGGGCCCGCATCCTTTCGGCATGTAAATCTCAAGAAGAACCCAAAGTTGAACAGTCGCGAGAACTCGTCGGTCAACTTCGTCCGCCATCGGAGCTAACGTTGTTTGCGCGCCAATTTGAAACGCCCAATCAATCATCAAGAAATTGGTCCGTGTCGACTTCGTCTTGCGCTCGACTAGACCGAATATCGAGGGACATTTTTTTCCTTGGCCTGCCCAGGCGTCTTTGTCCTGGCGTCTCCCTGGACCTCATCGCTATCGCAACAGGTGCTCACTGGAGGCCATTGAGTATGCAAGCATCCGCCAATATTCAAATCTCAGGACACCAGGCCTAGGCTCTGGAGGCCTGATCGTCGCCATTCGCATCTGCGGAGGCATCTCAGGTCCCGAAATTCAAAACACCGATGCGATCGACCATCCAACGTCATCATATGACAGCCGCATACCGTTATTTGGGATGATCTACTTGCGCTGTTCATTTCGACCGTCCGCTACAAGTGCGAGCGCATTATTGCAGATTATTGCTGGCCTTGCAACTCATTCTGGCGCCCCCACTGCGCAGCAATTTTTCCAGGTTATCGGTCGACAGGCGCATCACAAACACCGGTTACAACCCGCCCAACGTCTGGCTGTGGCTGGCCTCTGCTCGAGATCTCTAGCCCTCTCTGGCCAGCAGAGTCCCCGCGCGCTTCTTGCACTTGCCCTCTATTTTTTGCTATCAACTTGCGGGGATTTTCTTGCCATTTTCCTACTAGCAACATCCGCTCGGCGCTGATCAAAGTTCAAGTTTAGATATCTTTCTTTGCCTGACAACCCGTGCGATGTTTTTGACATCTCGGCGGGCTGGATAGTCGATCCTCCGTATCTTGGATATTCGGATCGTCTAATATCATCTGTTCATCTTTGCGTGCCCTGGACAAGACTCGGTGTTTGCTTCCCTTCCTACCCCAGCATCAACACCGTTTACTTCCCCGCGCGTTGTGTTCCGTCATTTCGAGTTCCTACACACGATAAAGTGAAATTCCCATACGAAACCTCGATCCCAACTCACTTTGTCGATCTTCCAACCATAGAAGATCGACTCGCATCTATTCATGAGAGGGGATGGCCTGAGGATTCGGACGCCAGGTGCGCATGAGGACTCACGCTCGGTGAGTCAACAAACTTTTATCTCGGCAGCGTATTGTTGGACCAGTCATGGGCGCTGTTACCCCGGGCACAAAAGCCAAGGCACGGAGGTCTGGGGATAAAGCTGTCTTCAAGCGAGGTATGAATTGAACTGCTGTGCTGGTGACCTTGCAATGAAAAGCTGGAATTCTTCTTGCACTCAGTCGTGATGTGAACTCGCTCTGTCGATCTTTCGACTTACATATAAAGTGTGTGGTGACGAAGCTCGATGGGCGCCCGGATAACCGAAGCACACTTAAAGGTCCGACTCGCCCAGGCGACAGATTCGGTGCTTTACGATAATATCCCTCCGCAACCCCGACTGATGAGCGCTCGCTTGGCGCTGTTACCGGGCCAATGAACGGAGCTCGGGAGATAGCTTGAAGTGGTGAGTCGGCGCTCGAAATTTATGGAACCAAGTGATTCAAAGTGCATGAGGGTGCGCAATAAGTAAGTAGAGTTGATTTTTAACATGCTTTCTCTGCGATTCCTCGGTGTCTTTGCCTCGGCAATCCCTTGTTGAAGGAATCATTAGCGCTTGCTTAGCGCCGCTATCCGAGGCCTTATAGATCAGTCAAACCATCCGACACGACGTCGAACCTCGAACAAATCGAACCTCGAACAAAAGCAAAGTTCTTATAGAGTTCAAGTCTTGTCTCTGCTCGCGGTAAAAAAACAATCATTGCTCCCCTGAGCCTTTTCGCTCTCCTATTGTCAACATCCGCTGAATCTTCCTGCATCTGTGGGTTTGCACTCGAATTGAACTCTTGGTTGAACTTACGTAAGGTTCAATCCGTGGCAGTGCACATTCTAAGTCCGAAAGGCCGAATCCCTTTGACCTCTTCTGTTATGGCGTTCTGTTCGAAACGGCGGGAATCTAGTCATCCGCGCTTCAAACGCAGAAGGCTGCACCAGACCTCCGCTGCTTGGACCTGCCAGCATGCCACTCAACTGCCGCCTGAGCGCATCCAACCGAACTTTGTTTCAACTTTTCGCTCTGCTTTGCTTCGCTCGAATGTCATCGATCAAGTCTATCGGCGTGCTCTTGTCGGCTTTGCGTGTCTTCTCAGTCAGGTCGCCGCTCTCTCAGAGGCAGAGAAGCTCGTTCATAGAAACACCGTTGCCCCTGGATTTCACCGACGCTTCATTGCCCGCTAGCATCTGGACGTCTGACCCTGGCACTTTAATGGAATTCGATCAACGCTCCAGGTACCATCCCCGTTCCTCATTTTTTCATGCCCGGACCTCCAGAAGAACATAACGTTTGCTATTCTAACCGCATGCTGCACATTTACCCCGTTCCCACCGGCCTTGCTGCATGCCTCAAACCAAGTAAAGGATCGTCGATCGAACAGGCGATGGGAAGACACCGCCGGTGGCTCGCTCTGTAGGGCAATCCATGCACCAATCTTGACAGCGTCGTACATAACCATCACCGATACTGGAGCATCCGGTGATTCGTCGCTTCCTTCTAATTTGGAGCTCATTTAACGCGCACCGGCTCCCCGCCAACCTCGCGCGTCCGACCACGTATCCTCATGGCCGACAAAATGACCATCTCTGACCTCTCCACCTGCCCAGCGACCGACACACGATATCGTCTGAGCCAAAAATAAATCCGTGCGCGAGGCAGCCGGAGCAGATTCCCGACGGTGGGCTCGAGGCGTGGGCTGCTGTCGCTGGGGGATTTATGCTCTATGTCACTGGCCTTGGGTAACGCGCTAATCTCTTCCTGCCACGCACACGACCTGATTTATCGCAGCTATTTCAATGCATATGGGTACGACTAGTCTTGCTCGTTCTTTCTTTTCGGTTTAATCGAGACTACACTCGAAGCGTCTACCAAGGTGTCTTCGGTCCCGCCTTTTGATCTTTTCCGTCCTCTGACCTGTCCATAGACTTTTATGTGCGCGAATTCATGACGGAACACAGTCCCGCAGAAATTGCGTTCGTATTCTGAGCCTCGCCCATGATCGAACCTAATTTCGTCTCAGATGGATTGGGAGCTGCCAGATCGCTCTCCAATTTATTCTCGGCCTCCCAGTAGGAAAGGCCTTCGACGCAGGATGTTTGTACGCGATCTCAGCCTCCCTCGACGTCTGCAAATCGTACTGACCTTGCTCACAGCCACCATTTGATGATAGTCGGCTCCCTCGTCTACTGCTTCTCGCTCTGGGCACTCAGCCTGGCAAAACCAAATCAGTATTATCTTGCAAGCCTTCCAGCCTAGCTCGGGCTCCATTTGCTAACCTTATTCTCAAGGTCTTCCTCACCCAGGGCGTTGGTAACCTCGGCTTCATCTTACTTCATGTAAGTCCAAGTCAGACTGACGTTCGCCATCCTAGGCATGGGCATCGGCCAGGGGCTCACGTTCCTGCCCGCGCTCGGTGTGGCCGCCCACCACTTCTCTCGCCGCCGGGGCTTGGCCATCGGGATCATGACCAGCGGTTCGTTCGTCGTTTAATTTCCCGCACATGCTCAGTCTGTGGATCGTAGGGGCTTCGGTTGGCGGGATTATCTTCCCCATTATGCTCAACAAACTTTTATTCCGCCACGGGTTCGTCGTCGGGGTCCGCGCGACAGCTGCGCTGATCACCGGCCTCATGTATGCTTTTCCTTTCATTAATTAAACACTGAGACTTGGCTCACGGGCTGTTGCACGCACAGGCTGCTCGCGAACTTGCTCATCCGTCCGCGGTACCCGAAGAACCGCCCCGTATCGAAAGCCTCGCTGCGGCTGATCTTGACGGACCTTCCGTACATGACCTTCGTGGTTGGAGGGATCTTTATTATGCTGGGGCTATTTTATCCGAGTGAGCAGCATCCCAACAGCCTGTCCTCAACCTGATTTTGCGTCCCAGTTTTCTGGCTGCAGCTATACGCCATACAACAAGGTATTCGAGAGCAGATCGCGTTTGATACCGTGGGTTCTTGATTTTCGGTTGTGTTGCCTTCTGATAGTTGCCATAGATTACTTTGATCAATGCAGGTAAAGGAGAATCTCCTCGCTCGGTTTTTATTGAAAAAACAACCAGGGGGTGTCGTTGGACGCTTGATCCCAAATCTCCTTTCTGATCGTATTGGGAGTTTCAACGTTATCATCCCGGTTGTGTTTTCCACCGCAGCTTGCATTCTGGCCATGCTAGCAGTTACGCTCAATGCGAGTGGTCTCATTGCCATCTCGTTGCTGTACGGTGCGATGAACGCTGGCTGTGGGTGTTATCTTCCAATGTTCAACTTACCTCTCATGCCAGCTTTGATTTCACAGACGTATCGATGACGCCGGCTCTTTTGGCCGACTTGTCGAATGACAGAAGTGAAATCGGGTTCGTCCACTCACAGATAGTATTCCTCAGTCTTTGATTTTCTCCAGACTTCGAATGGGTCTTTGGTTCACCTTCACTGGTAGGCAGATTTCCTTGTTCGACACTTACCGGAGGGTCGCTTGAGTCTTGACTGACTGCTTTGTCTCGAGCTGCGGCGGCTCTGGCAGGACAGCCTCTCAGCGGTACGCTCATCCTGGGCAATTTTCGGTGGTCAACTGTATTCGCTGGTGGGACTGTGTTTGTCGGAGGTTGTCTCGCAATATTGTCGCGGTTTTTCTTCCTCAAAAAACGGATGGGAGACGGCAGCCGCGGGGAACGTGCTTGATGCAGTCTAGGTGTTGGCCTTTCCTTGTTCGTGAGTATCAGCCCTTCAAGCTATCGGGTCATTGGTACATAAATTGCACCTCCCGAGAGAGGTCGAGCCATTACAATCGTTCGTTGCATACTGTATGATAGACGGATGGACATTTTGAAACACGTACCAACTGCCGTCCCAACGCTGCAACCAACTCAGTAGTTCTTGTGATTTTTATTTTAGGCACGAGATCTCTTTCTCGCTTTTACGCAACAATGATATATTCGGTTGGCGAAGATAAAAACACAGATAATCACGGAGGCCCTAAGAAGAAGTAAGACCCGTGTTTTGATAAAGACGTTTGAGTCACAGGTGACGAAAGCGTTACTATCTACTATATAAGGCAAGACCGTGACGGGGAAAGCGTCACGACTTAAAGCTGCCCAAAGACTGATCGAAAACGATCAAAGCTGATCAAAAGCTATCAAAGCTGCCCATAGAGCGATCGAAAATGATCAAAGCAGGCTGAAAGATCAAAAGCAGGCTGAAAAGCTGATCAAAGCGGCAAGCGACTGATCACAGCGAGCAGAATAAAGCCAAACCCCCTCCCCCCCCCAAAAAAAAAAAAAAAAGCTGTCAAGCCAAGAATACGACGCAGACCAAGAATACGACGCAGAAGCAGAAAAACGAAGCAGGGAAAAAAAAGAAATCAAACAATAAACAGAAACCGGAGACACCACGCAAGTCAGTGCGTCGAGCGAGTCCAGCGATCGCACTCAAGTAAGGCTTAAGCCCATTGAAGCGACTTAAAAAGCAAAGCAAAGCGCATTTAGCGACTTTAAGCGACTTAAAGCAAGCGCTCAAAGCAAAGCACCTTAAAACGGTCCACGATCGTAAGGCTTAGGGATCACAAAGTAAAGACGATGACAAAAGGGGGGCTTAAGCACGTTTAAGCACGTTTAAGCACAAGCATAGTCATGCTTGAAGCGAACAAACAAAACTTCAAGCCGCGACCGCGTCCCTCCGGAACAAAATAAAAGAACCGCCAGAAGACGAAAGAAAAGAAAAGAAGGAATGGGAATGGGAATGGGAACGAAAAGCACGAAGAAACGAAGAAGTAAGAAATAAGGAACTTACTCGGGGGTAGTAGAGTTTTGGAAAGCAAGAGGTGCCATGAGGAGGAAGAGTTGAATGTTATGGAAGAGGGGAGATGTAAGAAGAAGCAAGAGTGCGGCCTCGACGCGTATGTCTCTTTATACATTGAGGGACATCGTCGTTATCTAATGTCCGTGGCACGAGGTCGGGTGGCGCTTTCGATTCGGCTACGATGGAAAAGCTTAGTGCAGATTGTCAAAGTAGATTTACACCCCAAACAGCGCGTGCCTCTTTCAAAGTAACGAAGCTTTTCCGGCACTGGATAAAGACGTTTCAGGGCGTCTAAAGACGAAATGAACGTCTTTAGACGCCCTGAAACGTCTTTAGGCGCGCTGTGGTTCGAAGGGTACAAGGTGGGAGCCAGTAATGCCCAAGCTAGACGAGATGGTTGAGGAAGTACTACATCGTACCAGCAAATCCTAGCATGGATCAGCTCGCATCTAATACGGGAGAAAGACAATCACCTTAAGAAAAGTCAACAGCAGGGCCGTAACCTGGGTGATGCCAAAGGTGATTCGGCGCTCGTCATAGCCTGGCGCAGAGCGGATACCATGGCGCAAATAACTCGGGTATACTAGTCGTAAGCGGAGGTTCCACAATTCTACTTCCAAGTGATATTCCGCACACATTTGCTAATCGTGCCTAACACGGGGTAGCGGATCATGCTGGTATGCACTCGGAACCGCCTTTCGAAGCTAAAGAAAGATGAGCCCTAGGTGAAAAGCGGGGAGGAAGGAGGCACCGCCAAACTGTTAATCGCGACCTTGACAGAGGCGTAATTGAAAGGATCCCTTTCCTTTGTCTTGACATCCGTTTCCAGCTCTGGGTTCGAGCTGCCTCAAGACCTCTATGCGAGGCTTGTTGCAATGCTACACCGGTGAGGCGCTCCTGAGCTAAGTCGGTGGGGCAGAGCCGTTGGTCGAAGATCGCTTGGGCAGAGTTCAAGGTTATCGAGCTCGCTGGGGGGGTAACGAAATTTTGACAAAAACGCACACATTTGCTGCATAGACTTGCGGGTAGTATGGAAGTATATCCCTAGCGAGCTGGATAGAATGGGATTGACGATTCACAGAATACATGGATAACGCTAGATCGACTAGGGATTGAAGTTGGGTAACACAACTTCTTCGCTTATTCTGAAGGCTGTAGTAAGCAAGGGCAGCGGTTACACCGACAGTGCCAAAGGCGCAACGCACCATCCCAAGAGTGAGAATCAGCAAGGTTGTCGAGCTATGCGCTGGGCCGTGGGATCCGCAGATTGCGGCGCAGACTCCGGCAGACTCAACCTCGCGCACGAACGGGACGCGATGCCCGCGTCGTGACGGGCCTTGGCGTATTCGATGTGGGCACTTGTCCTTAGCGCACGGAATGAGCGCGTCATGTGCTTTGGGGCGCGCGCGGGTACAGGCATTCAACGTCGCGCCACAAATGTAGACAATGATTTCCGCGTCGCATTGTCCTTGTAAATTGTTAGCAGCGTGGAAAGACGATTGATCAATCGCCCGCTCACCATTTCTTGCCAAAAGAGCCGGAATATTGACCCCCATAGGCACGGCGGCGCGGACCCGCAATATCCCAAACCGTAAACACGATCTGCGAGCTCAGTGGGAGGTCGCAGTAACTGTTATCCATTCGTTCCACGTGCAGTTGTTCTTGGAGGCCTTGAACGACGTGCGGCAAGGGATGGTCAAGGGTTTGTTGTCCGCCGTGAGTTGGCAAGTTACGTAAAGGTTTGCGAGGGTTCTTGAGCGGGGTTATTAGGTGGAGGGGGTGCTGCAAGCCGACAACTGGACGCGGCAAATCGCAACTCTGGTTTCTCGAGTAGCTTGATGGATGCACACACCCTTGAGCTGGGATTGCAGCACAAGCTCGGTGAGATGTACGTTCGCATTGACACGGGCCACAGTCAGTCGGTTCTGGACGGGTATTGGCGTACGAGGAGAGAGCAAGGGTGGTGTGGGCAGCTGCCGCGGATTGAGAAAAATGGGACTCGTATTAATGATGGCATCAGCTAAACTATATACCAAATCGGCTTGCGAGGCTACAGCTAAGCTCGGAGACTGAAAGATTCTTGAAAGATCGATATTGCAAGCCCAGTCTTGCATCCAAACACCAAACTTAGCTCTATGCGCACGATTGTGATTACAACAAGTTAATGTAAACACTTCGATTCGAATCGAGACACATGAAATTCTCTGCGACCACCATCCTCTTTCTTCGCGTTCCTATCTCTGCGGGCTACTTGAATCTCCGTGTGCGATCAGCGAAGGACTGTTGGAGAGCGGGCGTTGCGGCGACATCGGACCATCCCAGTCTAAATCGGTGTCTTACGTCGAGCCTCCGAGCATTGATATCGAGCGCAAAGTGAGCTTTGAAGATTGTCGGAAAGCAGAAGCCCAAGTCTTGCAAAGCTCCTCGTTGTTGGCCGTAGAATTCAAAGTAGCAGGGACACGCAGATGGGAGACCTCGAGACACGCGTTTTCAGAGACGACGCTTTCACCCGGATTCTTGACATCCATCGGGAGCACGTCCAATTGTAGCAGCGTTAGTTCATGTGTCGGACTATAAGCATCCGGACACCAGAATGAAGAGCAATACTATTGGATTCGTCGAGGAGCTCTGTGACGGCGAGAACTCCACCAATTCCGACGTTCTCCAATAGGTCCAATCGTCAGACCCGTTGGACCGCGACTTAGTGGTGCCTGCGACGACTACGCAATCTGTGAAAACAAAAAACTTGTAAGTTCCCAGCTGCGTCGTTTCAGAGCGAGAATCTGTTGGGCTGCTTGAAGAGAACTGCGAGCCTTCTTGCAGCGTGGACGGCCGCGAAGATCCCAGCAGCTTCGATCGGAGTGTCGGAAGCGGGCCGCGGGAGGGGAAACGAGGGGATGACGGCGTCACGGCGGCAGATGAGGGCGTGGAATATGAGGATTGTGCTGGCGCAGGCGTTAGACCCCGACCTTTCTCGGCGCTGGTCCCATTCTTGAACGGCTTCGACGAGTTTACTCGAGCGCTTCGGGGCACCTGGGACGCAGGTTAGGGCGGTCATCGAGTGAAGATTCCTCCGGAGCTTTCGCTGCATCATATGAGCCGGCTCGCACCCGAAGAAGCTGACCCCGGAAGAGCAGTCGGCGGCCGCGTTTGGCGAGCGACACCGACGGGGGCAGGCCTTTGATGCACTGGGACATGCTCTTCACGAGGTATACATCTTCCCAGATCTTCACCTCGGTCATTACTTTGATGACCATTTCAGTCGGATGGAGGAGGGCAACCGTCGGAACGTAGTCGGTGTGCACCTTGAGAGTGAAATTGTGCATTTTCTGGAGAGCGAAGTCAAATATGCTGGGACGCGGAAGATAGCCTGTTTACCCGAAACATTGCAGGATACATCCCCAGTCTCGTCACAGAACCCACGAGGAGACTCTCAAGGCTCCAATCCTTACACTCTTCGACGTCCTGTTGTATCCTAACGAACCCCCAAAGTCGCTCGTGTTGTCAGCGACGAGGCGGGTGATTGTTCCGGCGACGATGACCAGTCGCGCGAGATACGGCTGGTAACCCTCCAGTCGCTTCACAAAGCTTGCCCGCACCGCCTCTGCAACGCAGTCAACGACCGGATGCTGGGCTTCTCGCACGCGGCGCAAAGCGGAGAGAAGGTGAGTGTGGAAATTCAGTCTTCGGGCCAGTCGCATAGCCTCGCAATCTCGGCCGGGACACCAGAGATATAGCACTTCGAGTCCTGCATGCGAAGCGGCAGAATGAAGATGTTGATCGTGTTGGTGAGTCGGGCAGCGAACGCCTCTTCCGTGACACAGAGGTTGTGGATAGCCTCTTGACGATGAATCTGGGGTTGGCCGTAGCGGTCTGCGATCGCTGTGCATGTCAGCGGCGAAAGAGTAGATCGCCAAGCGTCTTCCCGAGGCTCGTCCATCGGCTCTCCTCTTCATTCTCGTTCTCGTCGTTACACTCCTCTTCTCCCTCGTGGACAAACTCCACGCTTCGCTGGGTGTGTTCCGATCCATCTTCCTGCTCCTCCTCATGCATGGATGAGGCGCTGGAGCTCTGCGAGAAGGCGACGGAAGTCGGTCAAACAACGTCATCCATCGTACGATCGCGACCTTTCAAGACCTCATCCTGCCCAAACGCATATTCGGGATCCCCGCCCCAACTATCGCGTTTACCGCCTCCATCGACTATCCGCCCACTCAGCGTCCTAAAAAGCTTCGCGGCTCCAAAACTGAGATGTCCAGCCCTCCCACTCCCCGCCTGTCTCCGTCCCACGACATCCCCGCTCTCGCTAACGAGGCCCTGCTATCCATGTAGGACATCCTCTCGCCTTGCCCCGCCCCGCCCTCGCCCATTCGTGAGCCCTAGCTGTAATATATACGCAAAAAAACCTGGCCCTAGCCAGTGGGCGTGCACGCAAATCACTGTGTGTAGCCACCCGCTGGCTAGCTGTAGCCGCACATCGGCGGCCTTCTTCCGGGGCGAAAAATTGGTTTTTATCCGGTCCGGGATGCCCTTTTCCCGGCACTTTTTTTGGGTATAAAATTTCTGCCCCCATCAAATTTGATTGGGCTGGATCAATAAATGTTGCTCCTTATCAGTACCCCCCACCCCCCCCCCGCCCCCCACCCCCCCCCCTCGCGCCGTTTGCAGATCACTTCCCGTTGCCCTCCGTCCTCC
>JARKID010000365.1:0-23097 GCA_029449255.1 Mycena polygramma | reverse complement strand
CGGTGTCCCAATCAGTGCCGTTCCTCCCTCACCATCCAAATAGTCAATAAAAACTATGCGGGGGCGCCTTGGGCAACGGAGTCGCCTATGGAAAAGGCGCTCTCCCGCTTCTATACAGATTTCATGACACGTCTGCCTCCGCCGTCCCTAATCTTCGACGGATTTCTATCCACTATCGCGACATGGGATTCGCCAGCCTCTTCAATAATTGGACTTTGATCGCATTTCCTCGCCAGGTAACGGAGCTTGAGTTGAGCTATTCTTTCAGCTCCGCCACGCCCACCCTGGCAGTACCAAATACTCCGCCCTGGACCACCCCTCTGTCAGGACTTTGACCGTTCGAGGTGCATCGGAATCTCTGGTCTTGGACCTGGTTTTGACTTGCCCAAACGTAGAAAAGCTGGTCACTGTGTCGTTGAGAACAACAGATTCATCGCTTTGACCAGCACGGTCCGCTCGGACCGTAGTCAGGCGATCTGATCCAATCACAAGCATCTCATCAGAGCGCATTGACCTTGCTTTGACCACCGACGAAACAATGTCTCGAGCGAACGGTGGCTTTGTTCCAGTTACCGTTTCCGGCGACGCTTGGACGCTCTCGTTTTCTATAAAGGGCCATGGCTGAGCCATGCCACCCAAAACAACTTGAACTTCCTCCATCTCACAAATCAATGCCTTCAGCGCCAGAGTTCCACACAGTCGACTCAGTCGACCCCCAGGACGACCTTGCAGTTGACCGCCACCTCTGGGCTTACCTCGTTCCGCTTGCGATGAACCCCAAAGTCCTTCGCGTGGACTTATGGCGTATTTCAGCGGTCGCAAAGTTTGGCAGAGACCCGTCGCAAAATACCTTGATTCTTCCTGGACCACATATCAGTGAGTACATCCAATCTTCTTCCCGACGGGTTTGCTCACAGATCTCCAGGTGGCATTCATGCTGTGATGTCCTGGAACGGCAGAAGTGGCGAGAACTCTCAGGTTGTACTCAAAGATTTGTCGTCCGGAGGAACTTGGGTAAATATGAGCTGTTATTTGTCCTCTCTCCCACCGCTGACGCTCTGTAACAGGTTTCCGGCGAGCTGGTCGGACGGGGTCAGGAGATGGAGTTGCATGACGGCGATGAAATTGGCTTTGGCGCCCCAATCGCCGTAAATGATTACGACGGGCTGCACGACTACCGTGCGTTGTTTCTTACAACGCTGTCTTGAAACTACTTACGATGCAACACAGGTTATCGATTTTGCGACGTCGCAGGAAAGCAGACGGTCGAGCTCTTCGACGACTTGTATACCTTTGCAAATCACCTTGGCCTCAGCGCCGGAGGAGAAGTTGAGCTGGCGACTCGGAAAAAGACCAAAGGCCTTGTCGCGGTCAAAAAAATTGAATATGTGCGATTGCTACTCACATATAATGAATCATTACTCAACTCCCTTTCCACAGCTCGCGAAAAATTTTGACATTATCAACGAGGGTAAACATCATTTTCTTCAACTCAACAACGGTATAAATGCAAACCACTCTCCAGATCGCTGTCATGCAAAGGGTCACCCATGAGCATATAGTCGGAATTGTTGAGTGGCGTCATGCAGAAAACAGGCCTAATGATATGTGAGTCAATTTATGAGCGTTATTGAAAAGGCAGGACTTGACATCTGCAGTTCTCGTACTTGAGTACATGGCAGGCGGAGATCTTTCAGCATACATGATTCGAGAATGGGAACAGCGCAAGCTTTGGGCCCAATGATCCTGCGCCTCCAGAGAAGAGAGGTATACGTGAGTGTTTATCACTGCGTTTGACCGTCATTCCTGACTGTGCCGACTTGCAGCGGAAGAAATATGTCGTGAAATCATGTACCAATTGTGCCACGCGATGGCTCATCTGCATGCTCATGGTATCACGCACCGCGACTTGAAGCCAGAGGTATGTACTTTGAATGCTCACTTCTGCCGACATGGACCGACCGCCATCTAGAACATCCTTCTGCGCGACAATAACGACTTGAAACCGTACATCAAAGTTTGTGATTTCGGCTTGGCCGACATCCAGACAGATCTCGGCACGCTCAGCGTTATGAAGGTTTCTAATCCGTCCCTGCTACGTTGCGCGTTGTACTCATCGTTCTTAGTCCGAATGTGGACACCTACCCATTTGTAGCCCCAGAGATGTTTGACCGCCCACCTCCAGGATATAATATTTTGGTCGACAGCTTCGCGCTGGGGTTATACTGTTTACCCTGTTCGGTCATACCACTTTGCTGTCCACCCGTTTTATCTCGGACTAGTTACCCAGGATCATACCTCGGAAGTCCATGGTCTTACGGACCGCGAAATCTCGAGAGTCTCCGTAATCGTTACTGCGAACGAAGATTTGCCTGGAAATGTTTGACTTCCACAGTTACTGTCCCCTTTTTTTGCCAGGTTCGTTACATCGATAATACTCATTTTATGAAATTCACACGCTCCCAGGACGCGACTCTTACTCGACCATCTCGTTGAGCCGAATCCCGCGCACCGGCTTTCTCTAACAGGAGTATTGAGTCATCTCTGGATGAAGAGTCATACGCCAAAGCACCACCGGCTAGGGGGACCATACATGTCGGGTTAGACGTATCTATTGAAATACAACGACGTCCAAGAATTATTCTAAGAATCGACGTCCAAGAATCTATGCGACGAAAGCAATGCGTGAAGTAGTGATACAATCTTAAGTGTGTATGTAATGAGAAGAAACGAGTGCAAGCAAAATTAGGTCAAGGCGAATGAAATACATACGACGGCGGCGCTATAAAAACTATAAGCTCAACGTTCTTGTACACGATTAGCTACCTACCTGGGGGACGAGCTTGCGCTCTGAAGGGACCGTCATTAGCGACGCTCTTTCATCCTCGGAAAGATTGTCTGCGAATCGCAGTAGACCGTCCATTGTAGCCTTCCGGTCTTCTTTGGTCAAATTCAAGAGATTTTCGCATCAGGTGGTCCGTTCTCAGTTGGACGGTTGTCTGAGAGAGGTCAAGCTTCTCGAGCTTCTCAGCCGCCAGTCGTGGAGTTGTCGAAGCGTCGATCTCGGCGAGTGAATTGAGTAAACGAGACCGATATTCAAACGTCGTTCCTGGACTGGCTTCGGCGAGGTCCGCGAGTGCAGCAGAACGAGCAAACGGCGTGACCGCACAGCCCAGTAGAAGTGCCGACGGGCGTCCTTCCAGACTGTGGGTTTTGCGCAACCTTTGGCTTCCATACGACCCGTGCGGCTAAAGAAAAAGTCAAAAAATTGAAGATGACTGGGAAAGCAAGCTATTCACTCGTGGAGATCGGCGTAAAGAAGCGCGATCTGTTGATACGTTGGCTGCAAAAAGGTTTCGCGGCTTGCCAGTGCCGATGATGCAGCAGCTCTTTCTTCCGCAGTCTTGGAGGCATCGTTGCTGTCCCGCTTGAGGGAAGCATACGTGGAGTCAAGTCGTTCCATGATTTTCACGACCTTGTCTCGTCGCATCTTGATCTCCACTATGCCCTCGGGCTCCAGAACACCAGCACGGGCGTCGACGTCGGCATACATCTCCATTTGTTCCGGGTTGATCGAAGGATCAAGGACGACCCAAGCGCCTCCACGAAGCTCGCCGTTGGGAACGATGTACACGAAGACGGGCTGCTTGTAGCTCGACAGTCCGTCGACGATTTTGGAGCCTTGTTGAGGACTTCGTCATACATGTCCTGCTGGCCGCCGGAAAAATCCACGCCAGTTGGCGAAGATGATCAGGGGCAGGCCTTCGCGATTGAAGTCGAAGATGGCCTGGGCGGTCTTGTAGGGCGGAATTCGGGTA
Source organism: Mycena polygramma (assembly GCA_029449255.1). Classification (NCBI taxonomy): domain Eukaryota; kingdom Fungi; phylum Basidiomycota; class Agaricomycetes; order Agaricales; family Mycenaceae; genus Mycena; species Mycena polygramma. The sequence goes on along the minus strand of JARKID010000365.1, from coordinate 19,279 downwards.
CCACACTTGGCCCGCCTCCATTATGTGCTGCTCGAATGAAGCGGGATTGGCAGGATCCGCAGGAACGACACGTTCAATGGTTCGTGTTTCGACCGCAATAACACCCATCGGGATGCCACCAAGACGAGCGCGACCAACGACCACGGTCTGAGCCCAACCGCTGAGCGTCTCCTGGAATGAGCCCTTGTCGAAGAAACCACTGGTCCAAGCAGAGTCGTCGTCCATCTTGCCCTCGATGAACCATCTCGGGTCATACGCTCCTTTCGGAGGGGTGTACTGGATATCGCGATCCCAGGTGTCTGCTGTTTCACGAACAGGTAAAGGACCGTTCCTGACCTCGGGGACATATGATATCCACTCCAGGATATGTGTGGCTCCCTCGAGATCGCTGCTTGCCGTGAGATTGCGAAACGCCATTCTTGAACATGATCTGGGTACCGCCGAGCTGTAAGTTGGACGTGTACACCTCTCGGCCTAGGACCTTGTTGAGGGCCGGCGCTCCGGTAAGAATAATAGGCTGCCCTTCTACCTGCACCGCTCTCTCTCTCCGAGACGGACGAGATATGCGCCAATCCCCACTGAGCGAGCGGTAACGAGGGTGATCGTGAAAATGTCGTCATACGCTCGGGAAGTTTCACCGGCAATGAGGCCTGAACCCCTCAACGACTCAACACCGAGACCGTCTTGTAGACCAATGACATCCGTGATTTTGTGCCGACGCTCGCCATCTACATCGATCTCCTCCGTACGAACGGAATCGCCGCCTTTCGCTTCCAGCTTGAGGAAGTTCTCCCGGGTAAGGTACAGGTATTGATACCTTTCTCCGGGTGTTCATCGTCATTCCACGCCGCAGAGAAGAGCGGAAGAGGCTCCTCTGCCAAACCAATACGAGCGCCAGAATTGGCAGAGAGGTAGATACGAGGGAGGCCAAGGTTGCGCGCGTACTGGGTGACGAGGAAGAAGAACTGGTCCTCCTCCGGACCGAAGGAACCGATCTTATAGGTGATGTCGTTCGCAACCACTACGACTTTGCGCCCGGCGGGGTACTCTGGAGTCCTGAGCGTAAAGACCCAGGCGACCATCCCGAATGTGTTGTTCCCCGGTGCTCTGTCGACCTCGACCAGCTCATCATGCTCGTCCAGCACGAGTTCTTTCGAGGTCAAAAAGACCTTGGGAACCGCGAGGGACGGGTCGGTGACGCGAGCCTTGACCCAAACATTGTTCAAGGCCTTTGAAAAGAGGCCGGGGAAGTCATAGACGTATGTGGTACCGATGAGATGAGCCTGGTAACGTTTCGGCTGTAACGACTCCTTGGTCGGGTAGGGCTGGTGCGCGGGCTGCAAGTGCAACGGTCCTTTGTCGCCGATGGATTTGAGAATAGTTCCTCGTTCCGTGCTAATTTCCTGATAGCCGTGGTAGTTGACGATGAAGCCAGAGACGTTGTCGATTGTGCATCGGATGGGTGTGACACTGCCTTCGTCGTCCTCGAGATTGATTCTGATTTCTGACCCTGTAACGTGGAGGCGCCATAACCGCTTCCCGTGCCTCTCGATGAAACCAGAGATGGCAGCAAGGACATCCTCGTAAGTCACCACGAGGTTGTAAACGAAATTCATGAAAATATGGTTGCAGTCTGCATTGCGGTGCTCTGCAGTGACGACTTCCAGGGCATCAAGTACGCTTGTGACGAGGCGGTCGGTCTCCGAGATCAAGTACTCTGCGGTACTCATTGAGCCACGCAGTCGGCCGGGGCGGACGAGAGCGCGAACGAAGAAGCGATTGTCTAGCTGGTTCTCCTGGGAAACGGCATGGTAGATGTGAATCTGCTTCGCCTCGACGAAACAAGGCTTGAGGTTGTACTTTGAAAGTCGGCTCAACTCGAGCTGGAAGGCGAGTGCGGGTTCAATGTTTCTGAGGGCTTGCTCTTCGGCCCAGTGTCCGTCCGACGAGCGGAGAGTGAAGTAGACGGGATATTGGCTGCGACGGCAGATGAGGAAGGAAACGCGACGCACGCCCCGTCGGGTGAGAGTCTCATTCTGCTCGTTCGAGAATGCGGTCAGCTTCTCTGACCAAGCGTCCTGGGACATGTCGTCGGCATCATCAAAAATACGTAAGGCGATGTTCATGACGTTGGGCGCCTGGACATTGTTCCCGTAGCGCCTTCGGGATTCCACCGGATCGAATGCAGGCAGAGTAGCAGCTACTTTGCCAAAACCGCGGGATAACGCAGCGAGGGTGGGGAATGAAGCGATAGCCCCCGACCTCACAGGTTGTGACTGGTGCCGGTTGATCAAGTACGACAGATCACTGACCGAACCGGACCGTTTCGGCGCCTCGCTAAAACGGACGATAAATAATGAAACAACTCGACGCGACGTGCAGACTCACAGGTCCAAACGAGGTGTGGAAGGAGGGGAATGTGACTGCCCCAGACTGAAGCGCCAAGTGACCACGCTGGGGACTTCGCCGTCGTGGAGGGTATCCCCTTCTTCATAATCGATGGAGAGAAGCGTGTAAACACGGTACGCTCGACGGATATACACCTCGAATGCCGCTATGACCATATTAGCTTTCCTCAAAATGCTGCGTGGACGCTATACACACCGAGAGTCACAAGAGCATCTTCGTGATTGAAGAACGCCGGAAGCACATCGTACACCGTGTACCGCGAGTCACTGAGTTCCTTCAAGACCTCCGGAGAAGGCATCCTGCGCAGTGTTAAATCGACTAGATCAAGGATGAACGACCAAAATATACCTAGGTCCATGGCCTTGTTCGCCGTAGTGCGTGTTCGAGACTGCGGACTTCAGGATGGACTCCATCTGAACAAGCCGCTCTTCGTAGGACGGCATCTGTCCAAGAATCAAGACTTCGCGAGCTTTCAGAGATACATTCGTTGATGACCTTTGGAAAATGATAAATGTCGTGGTTAGATAATACTGAACCGAACGTACTTGGATTCAAGAGCCGCGAGGTTCTGCATAACTTTGTAGAGACGGCTTTCGGCATTGGAGACATTTAGTCCGCTAGTCTTGACGTAGTCGAGAATAGCGAGGACCAATTTGGCTTTGCTTTGCGCCTTGATGTGGCTCAACATCAGTCCGACGACCTTGTCGAGGTCATCCTTGTGTTGATCACGTAGAGCCAAAATACGCGTCTCGATGCTGCCGCCGAATAATTTCTCGGTCGCGTCGTACCGGTCCAAGAGATTGGAGATTGTTTCCTGCTCGTGGCCTTTGAGACCGCCGCTGAACTTCTCCAAAACGTCAAAGACAGGCGCAAGCTGCGCTCGGAACATTGTTCTATCCTGGGGAAGAACGTTGTCCTGGATGTAATGCTCGAGAACTTTCTTGATGCGGACTGCAGGGAATTCCTGCGTCGGCCCTTTCGCTTTCGCGGTATCGATAGCAGATCTGATGCTCTCTTCGAGCTTTCCGGGCATGCGGCCGGAGAGGGAGGATAGGATGGCTGTCGCTTCAGAGTATGGCAGATCAGGTTCGTGTAATACTTCGATTAGATCTTTCAATGTCGACGTCATGACCGCTTGGTTGTCGAAGCCGTCTAGAATATCGTCGAGGGTGCTGACACAGCGGGCGAGGCGCTGGTGGGGCTTGTTTCCGATGACGCCGGGTGCGCCCATTGGGGGGAGAAGACCTTCGAAAGGCTTCGCATGTTTGACCCGTGTGGGGTCGTCTAAGGTCAAGATGCCCAGTATATCGCCTGGCGCAAGGCTCACGCCGGGTTGTTTGATCAATTGGAGGGTACCGTCCTCCGACGCCACCAAGGGCATGTACATCTTCATCACCTGGAAGCCAAGACGTCCGTGAATCGACGGGAAAAAAGAATCAACTAAAAACCCACCTCTATTTCAGCATATTGCTCCCCCGCATTGATATGGTCTCCGCTGTCAAGGAAGAATCGAATAAGTTTCCCAGGACTCGGGCTTCGGAGTTGAGTCGGGTCGTTTTCCTGCTCAATCAAGCAAGTTTTGGCGTCGACCATCAGCCGCATGGCGCCAACTTCTTCCCGCCAGTAGATCGAATGACTCCTTCCATCGAGCAAAACCAATAAACCGCCATCCGCGAGAGGGCGTGCTCCGACCATAGTACGTCCTCCGTTGAGGTACAATGTCCACACGTGCATCGAGGAGCGAGCCGCAGTGAACGAATACCGGACATTCTCGTATATGAAGTCGACCCCGAAAACGGTCTTCAGAATGTCGCGTGCTGGGACTTGGCCTTTATCGAGGATCTGTTTGTACTCTGTCCAGCACGCCTCAGAGGCAAGGTGGGCCTTCGTAACCGCGCCGCAAACGACAGCCAGGGTGGCGTCGGGCCGCTCTGCAGTAAGCTTGTTGCTGATGAGCGAATCAAGCCATCCGGTCGTGATCGTGTTGTTCCTGAATGCCTCGAGCTCCAGAAGCTTGATGAGATATTCGACAGTGTGGCGGAAATCTCCACGAATGCTGAGCTCCTTCAACGCGACAATCATATTTTTCCTGCTCTCGCCGCGGTCTTCGCCGTATGCGAAGATATGGCCAAACTGAGAGTCGGCGAATTCGTGCAGTCCGCCCGAGGTGGTGACGGAGAAATATCCCCAGACGTTGGTGCTGGAGCGGAAGTTGAGTTCCTGGATGGAACCAGACGATGGTTTGAAGCCAGCGTCCGGATTCTCAGCGGTGATGCGAACCGCAACAACATGCCCTTTGGGTCGCGGTTTGCGTTGAAGCTGGTTGGAATCTGGTCTAACCAAATCGAAGTCGATCTCGGAAGCGGCGTGGCTCTCCACGCCATAAAGTTGTCGGATATCCTTGATTCGATGCATCGGGATACCCATAGCGATCTGGAGCTGGGCAGCGGGCAGGTTGACGCCAGAAACCATTTCTGTGGTCGGATGCTCCACCTGCAGACGCGGATTGAGCTCGAGGAAGTAAAAGTCATCCTCCGCATGATTGTACAGATCTGGGAATCAACGGTGAGACAAACAATACAATCCTAAAAGCAGAAATCATACATTCGACCGTCCCAGCACTAACGTAGCCAACCAGTTTGGCAAGGCGAACCGCGGCCCGTTCCATTTGCTCAAAAGTCTCATCATTTGCGATCGTTACAGGCGCTTCTTCGATGATTTTTTGGTGACGACGTTGAACAGAACAGTCTCGTCCGAAAAGGGAAATTGCATTGCCATATTGGTCAGCAAGCAGTTGAACCTCTAGATGGCGCGCTTGGCCGGCAAGTTTCATGATGAAAATGGGTGAGCCTGCGATATCACGTAGTTAGTTAACCAATCTCGTTTACATCGAAGCGACGAACCTGGAATCTCTCCTGCGACAGCATGATACGCATTTTTGAATGCCTCCGCCTTCTCGACCTTCCGAATGCCCTTCCCGCCTCCGCCTTCGCTCGCCTTGATCATGATGGGCCATCCTATCTCTTCTGCCTTCTGCAATCCCTGTTCTACGCTGGTAACGCAAGCATCCTGGTACGCCTTGTCGGGGACGATGACATAACCAGCTTCAGAGAAAGCAGTATCAGTTATTCCGGTTCCCGACCATGGCATAGTGGGAACGTTGGCGCTCTGAGCGACGATGGTGCTGGAAATTTTGTCTCCCAAACTACGCATTGCGCTGCCGGGAGGTCCAATGAACACGATCTTGTTTTTGCTGGCCGCCAAGCTCTCTGGCAGGCGAGGGTTTTCGGAGGCGTGCCCCCATCCTGCCCACACGGCGTGTACGCCTGCTCTTTCAGCGACATCGACAATGAGGTCGACGTTGGCGTAGTTGTTGTTGTTCGAGCCTCCGGGTACTTCGATGTATCGGTCAGCCATGCGAATGTACTCGGCATTGACTTTGAGGTCCTCCGGCGTAGCCATAACGGTGAATTCGACTTCGCGTTCGCGTCCAAACGTCTCGTAACTCCATTGCCGTATGGAACGAATTTCCTTGACTGCAGCAATGCCTGGAGAACACTCAGAAACAGGAAGGTCACGATCGGGGTTTTTTTTTCCGTACCGTTATTTGCTATGAGAACCTGAAAAACTGTTAGAGCATGAGCAATGTCTTATACATACAAACACACTTTTGTTATAACCGTGTGACCACCATTGGCTTTCACAAAGGCCTGAATGCTGCTCGAAGAGGCCTTGTCTAAAGAATTTCCGCCTGCAAATTTTGGTGAGATCCACCGCTGTCGCCGCGCGCTTAGCCGACGAAATTTCGCGCACCTATGAAGTGCTGGACTTTTGAGTGATCGTAGGCCGACATGGCTCACAGAAGAGAGGATGAAGAGCCTTGCAGTCGCGTCCCGATGAGGAGGAAGGAGAGCAAGGTATGGGGTAAAAATTCGACCCCAAAGAATTGGGCACCGAGCCGTGTCCGGACTTAGCCGACAGGACCGACCGGGGATAAATGCTCAAGCCTCACGCAAAGCCCATTATGCGGCGTTTACTCAGGATACTGGGCGTCTACGACTGAAAGCAATTTATTTTCGTTACACGACGGATTCCCAGCCCACAAAAAGACGCGAATTCCAGTATACATAGTAGAAAGAAAACGGTTTCGACCTAACCGGCTGGCCATGATGAATTGAACCAAAGTCCGAACGGTAAGGGGACAAGATGACGACGCTTTTAATGCGAAAGGTTGACGTGGAGGTTAGGCGGACGTGTAACTTGGGAAAGTGCGCTATAGTATCCGAAATCGTGCAAGATTGAAGAATTTCCTGGACGTAGCTCTCATGCGCATCTCGAAGGCGCGTTGGAAAGTTGCTGATGCCCGCACGGCGAAGAATCGGCAGGTAGCACATGGAAAGGACTCAAGAAGGTGATTACAACGTGGTCGCAACACCGGTGGCGGCCTGGATGAGGAGCAAAGTCTCCTTGAAGGGACCTCTCGTCACAGATAAACACACCAGCCCACAGGGCCGCGGCGAGAAAGATGAATGCGCGTGTACGGGTATCGATTTGGAAAGGTGCCTGGAGGAAACAGGGTTTGAAAGGCGTGGCATGGAGAATAAGACCAAGCTGCACGAGTCACATTTGTGACCAACTCGAACGCAACGCTCTTGCCCCTACTTACTGACAATCCGCCCCTGCGCTCCCAGGTACTTAGAGCTTGATTTCGCGCTCCATCTGTGGGCTTAATTCATTGCAGATCCCCTCCCCATTGTCTCCTCCATGGCCGAAAAAAATGACGCGACTTCTTCATCCACGGACGCTGGCTCAGGTCCCCGAGACGGTGCTGCGGGTCCCAAGGCCATCATAAAGAACGTTGATATGAGCGACGAAATGCAGCAGGAAAGCGTCGATATCGCGTCTGCTGCCCTCGAAAAGTACAACATCGAAAAAGACATCGCTGCTCAAATCAAGAAGGAGTTCGATAGACGGCATGGCCCTACATGGCACGTTGTGGTTGGGAAAAACTTTGGGAGCTATGTAACCCATGGTGAGTGCTTTTCCATCGCTGTCTTCTCGTGCTCACTCACTCGCAGAGACCAAGCACTTCATATACTTCTACGTTGGCTCTTTGGCAATTCTAATTTGGAAGTCATAATCCACCTCGCACCCACCATATATCCATCTCGAGGTGCCTGCGTGGACGACTTTGTATCACCCGACTACTGTACTCCATGTGTTGTCACCAGACCTCGCAACCTGCTTTTCCTTGCTTTCCTTTCCAAATTGCCTATAGATATAATCTGCGGACGTCCCATTTTGTGTAACATCTGGTTTTCCCTCTCCAGTTTGCCCTCTCAGCTCATGTTTCCTTGCGCTTGTTGCTCGAGTCGAACCAGTGGGCGAATCGATTAGGCCGTGCGCCTTTATCCGTCCATCGCGGTGAATCCGACACGGTTCTTATTTCACCGTGGCTTCGATGCCCGGAATGAATGTCGGACATCATATAGTAGTGGTATTTGGCACGCGTGCAGAGCAACCGCCCAAAGATACAGCTGACCGTGACTTCACCGCTCGCGATCACATGAGCGCTATACGCCTTTTGCTCTGAACGGTCATCTTCCAGCTCGTGGACCTGCAGCCCGGTACCCGCACGTCGAAACACGGTCATTTGAAAACGCTGCCAGACTCGCTACATCGTTGGAGACAGATGGACCAAAGCCTCGGTGAGAGGGATGAAGATACCGCCTTCGCATCGAGCCTCCAAGGCTTCGTGTTTAAACAAATCCTGCTCGAAGGCATGATGTCCCTCCGGATAATCGACGGCGTAGTTGACTCCCTAGTTGCTAGAACCTGAAAAATGTCGTTTGACCGTCCTCGGAACTTTTCCCACATCCTTTTTAATGCACCCAGAGCAAGAGGGGATGGAGACGTTGCCCGCAATCATTCGGATTGAAAAAACCGCCATCCCTGTTGATATCTCCCAGCGTATTTTCCCTGGTAACATCGGCGCATTTTTAAGCCAAGTCAAACGTATGGAAAACACAGATATCGCAAGTCGCGACTCCGAGCTCGAGTTTATTCGCTGAGCCCCGTTCCAATAGTATACATGGCTGGCCGGATGGATTTCTGCAGCCTCGATGGAAAAGCAGCCGCAAGGGGACGTCAAAGTCAATATTATATGTCCAGCTACCGATGTCCATATTCGAAAGGTAATTCTCGCATGAGACGTTCGAAAGACTCCTTATATCTGGGACTAGTACTCGAAGCAGAATTCCATCCTTGTCCGTGAGACGCCCGATATATACAGGCGAGTCGTTCTGCCGTATATATCCCAGTTCCCTCCTGAGCGGACGAAATGGCAAGTCGCACCGTAAATCTTGTTTGACGCAACTAACACGTATCTATTAGGGTAACTGAGATTCTCGACGGCGGCAAAGAACAGTCGAAGATGCTGTTCTCTTCCTCCGACTTCATAATATTACCCGACATGAAATGGGATCTGCACACTGTTGGCAGTCTTTATCTCATTGCGATCGTTCGAGACAAAGAGTTGCGCAGCCTGCGCGACTTGCGAGGAGACCCAGCGCTCGGCCACATCGCACTGTTGAAGTCTATCCGACGCGAAGCCTCCACCGTTGCCGGAGAGAAATGGGGTATACCGCGCGGCGGCTTGAGAATGTATATACACTATCAGCCAAGTTATTGTGAGTTGTAACTCCTTTTACCCGTCTGTTAACCCCACGTCGGCCCGGAATAGACCACTTCCATGTGCATATCGTCAACGCAAATTATGAAGCCGGGATGGGCATGAGCGTAGGCCAAGCTCATCTACTTGACGATGTCATAGCACTGGTGAGCAATGCCCGTACACCCTACTGCGCTTCTCATATTGGTTCAGCTCGAGTTGGACGAGGAAAACCCTTCTACTACGCCCGGGATATTCGAAAGAATGACACTGACGTATGGTCTCGGAGAACAACATGGTTTGTACTCCGCAATGAAGGCAGTTCAAGGAGAAATATAGGCGTCCGGCTTCGAGATTGTAAAACCATTTCGTTCGGTATTAGAAGTAGAGTATAGTGATGTACAATCTAGGCGGTCTCGGAATAGTATGTGCTACATGTGGAGGCTAAAATACAGCTACATTTATACAACACCAATGCGGGTGGAAAATTTACATAAAAGTCCAGAGGATCACCGACTCACTGCAACGACCTCCACAATAACCCGCCCAACACAGGCACCGTCATCGACCGTATAAACCCCGACGTTGAACTCCCCAAGGTCCCGAGCCGCCGGTACACCGTAGAACTCAACACCAGAGTGCTTGTTCCCGGTCAAGTCAACGTGCAGGAACGCGGGGAGCGGCTTGCCCGACATGAGCTTCGCCTCGAGCTTCCGCACTTTCTTGTACGACGCAGCGGAGTAGAGCGAAACGGCGACCCGGAACTTGAACCGCTCCCCCGACCGAACCAAAGTCCGCATGATACCGGCGGCCGCATGTCCATGGCGAGACGATTCCAGCGAGGAGAACGAAGAGCGGGCGTGGGTAGAGACAGTGGGGGTTGATGGATCCGGATGGAGGTCGCCTCCCAAAGAGCGGACATAATGGAGGCCCATGCTAAGCTCGTCTGCCGTGGGGCTTCTCTTCACCTCCTCGGGTTCGTCCTTCAACACCATCGCCCGCTGGCTTGCGACCCTGCGACTCGGGCTGCCGGAAGGCTCTTCGACAGTCAGAGAAGGAACGCGAGGGATAGGTACACGAGTCGCGCTTGTGAAGGGAACCAGACGCGGCCGTGCGGTCGATCCAGCCGGCTGGTCGTGCGATGCTCCGCTCCGAATGCTGGTTGCTTTGGAGGCGACCTGTATAACGGCTTCTTCGTTTGACGACAACGAGCCCGACGAAAGTTCACGCACGAGTCCGTCCTGGAAGTGCACCAAAGCAGGCGATTTTGGCGGAGCAAAATCGGCCCTCCTGCGCGGAATCGAGTGCTCTCCGGTAGACGTCGAGGGAGAATTCGTCATGATGGTGCTTTCGGGATAACTCATGATGACGTTGGGGTCGTCGAACGGATTGGGAGAGCCTTCGCCGTCAAAGGAATCGTGGTCGTCGGTGTTGGGTTCAATCAGCGTGGGCTTGCTGATGACGGGACGTTCCGCGGACGTTTTCCGAAGGCTGGCACACTTCTCGCTCACGTTCCTGACGGTTTGACGGATCCGGGTCATGAACTCCCCCTTGCGCATGACGCGAGGACTCTGACTGCCGTTGGAGATGGGATCCGAACCGCTGCGCTCCGCGACACGACGAAGACCGAGACCTATACCACCATAGTCCTGGGTCGGTCGGACAGGGGTCACCAGCTCCGCTCCGGTGCCGAAAGGATTCTGAATGTCCATCGCGGAGCGTGGCACGCTGGACCCGTATCCTTTTTCCTCGTCGACGATACCGTACCACCGTTTATCACTGTCCGACAACGCGTTTCTTCCCTCCTGGTCTGTCTGGGCCGTGTCGCTCACCCTGGCACAGCGTCTGAAGAGAGCCAAGAAAGCGCCGAGCGCGCACACGATCCCGATAGCACCGAACACGATCCCCAACGCAAGCACCAGCTTTCTATGCGCGGCTGTGGAAAGGTCGGTGGGGTGACTGAAGCCTTTCTTTGTGGTTTGGGGAGCAGACTGCACGGAGATGGAAAGCATGGTGTGGGACGTGGAATGGGTCCGGTTGGAGTAGGCGGTAAAGGTGATGTCGATGTGGGAGAGCGAGAAGTTTGCAGGCACGATGCCAGTCAACTTGGCCGTCTCAGGGTCAAACGTCAGACAGTCACTACCCTCGGGAGAGTCGAACGCAGCGGACAAGTTCACATCGCTGTCCTGGTCACCGGTTGCGTGCGAAAAGTCTTGCGTGAGGTCGAAATCGACCGTGCGGTTGTCTCCGATGGTGAAGGGCGTAATGGCCGGGCCAATGAAGAACGACGACATGACGGCGATGACCACATCGAGCTGCAAAGACTGATTGACCGACTGGACAGTGATCGGAAGCGAGCAATTATGCCCCAAGTCGCTGGGAGGGCTTCCGGAGAGCATTCGGCTTCCGCCGTCGAACTTGATCCAGGAGCACGACGAAGTGTCCATGTCGAGGGAAGTGATCTCGGCGGGTTCGATGCGCCTTCCATCTACACAGATCCCAGTGAAGTCATCCCGGGAGGAGAGACTGATGTTGAAGGGTGTGCTCTGGGTGACATTGATCGTAGGAAGAAGGGGTTGCGATTGACATAGGCTAAGGTCGTGGGAGGAGATGATGATGTCGAGCGCTTGGGTCGCCGCGGTGTAACCCTCCTGATCTGAGGCATGCAGAAGCATAGGAAGGACATACTCATCTCCATCTGGGACGACACCGTTCAATGTGAGGCTCCTGGAGTTGAATTCCATCCAGTCAGGAAGGGTAGACCCGTTCGCTTGCAAGACGTAGTAGTATAGGTTGTGTTGCGCCATATACGTGTCCTGCAAGAGACCGATGCTAAACGACCACCGGGGCGGGATGCGCAAAGCGGGATTGAGAGTCGCCAGAGCGGAGGTGGGTGACACAAGGTAGACGGAAGAAAGGGCAGGGTTTTCGGCATAGAGTTGGGCAGCCACGGGGGTGTGTAGGGTGGGTGGCGGGTACGGAGTGACACAGATAGTGAACCTCGATGTGACGGAAGACGCGGAGTCTTGCGCCGTTACTGTAATCTCCGGATTGCCTTCGTCCTTCGGGGCAGCGGTACCATGGAAAGTCCTCGTTGAGGGTTCGAAGGAGAGCCACGGGGGTAAAGAGGACGCGTAATAGTAGATGTCTCCAGCCGACGATATGAAAGTTGACGGAGAGAAGGACCAAGAATAGGGTTGACCTATGCGGGCGATGACAGGAAGTTGGTCGCGTATGGGTATCACCTCGGAGACGGTGGAGGACGAAACAGCCCAGGCGAGGACCAGGACATAAAGGAGAGGCAGCAACATAGGAATGGGCAATGGCGGGCGCGTATGTGGCGACTTATGGCCGGCGTGGTCGTCGCAGGATGAAGAGAGGTCGAACGAATGGTTCTGGTAAATATCCCACAACAAGGACGCGATCACATGTTTGCGATCAAATCCACGACGCATCCGATTCCCGGCAAATTCCGGGCTGCGAGGTTACGAATGGGAACACATGCAAGACACAGGACTGAAGAACACGCTCAGGAGAGAGACAGTCAATGGACAAACGTTAAATTCATCACAGTCATTGGTACCATAAGCATTACAGCGTCCAAAGCGTCCTCTATCATAAAGTAAAGTCTAGCTAGCCCTTATAGCTAGCCACTATACACCGACGAACACGCCAATTACCACAAATAAGACCGCCATTAAATTCGTAAAAGTCCTCGGTACCACAGACGACGCGTCATTGCCAAAGGGCAGGCCTTGGAAGTCAAACGACACATTTTGCTGCACGGACGTGTTGTAGCACTGCTTCGTCAAATCTATCCCATGGAGGTCGTCCTGAATCACGCATGTTAGAAAATGTTCCCGCTTCAGAACTTTAATGAAACTCACGGGGACGGTGAAGAACATGTACATGCTCTGGTCCATTCCCTTGAACCCCGACGTATCGTAGGGGAATTGATCCCCAGAGTCCGTCGCGCTCGTATTCCTGAGCAGAATACACGCCACCTGCCCCGGAAAGTCGGTGGCCATGGCAGGGTAGTCCTTCATCACGTCGCTGTTACTCGTGTCCGCTACCAGCACAAACTTGCGCTCCGGGTACGTCTGGAATATCCGGTCCAGCAAAAACTTGCGGATCGAGAGCGTCGCCGACACATCGCTGAAGTTGAGCGGCCGCGTATCGAAGCTCCCTTGCGGATAGGTCGCGTATATGAACTGCATGTAGTTCCGAGTGACCTGCTCCGGCGTCGTCGTGAGATAGTGAAAGTGCAGATCCGGGAGAGCCTTCGACCAGTTCGCGTAGATCTCCGGCATGTTCATCCACGGCGTGAACGGTCGCGCGAAGGAGTTCAGGAGTCCCTCCTTGGGCTCGTAGATCTTCGTGACACGGAGAATGTCGTCAATGTCAGAGATGATCGTGAGCCCGCTGACGGGGACGAGGTAGGCGGTCGCGTTGCCAGTGTCGGTCCCGTTTACATGCATGCTCATGTGCTGGATCGCACTGGTCTCGTTTCCTGGCTGCAACTGAGTGCTGGGATCGGGAATAAGCATGGGAGAGTCGAAATCGCCTTCCGCGCTGGTAGGGCCGACGGTGAGATTCTGGCTGGTTCCGTTCGTCTTTCCGGACGATGTGATGGGGGCGATATTTATGCTGATGTTAAGGTTGGACTGTTGCACCACGTAAATTTCTGCGGTGAGGTTACGAGCTTGCGCTGCCTGGTCGGCGGGCAGCTGGGAAACCGAGGTATCGATGAGGAACGCGTTTGCCAAATCATCCAGTTTCGACTGGGAGATGTTTGGCTGTTTAAAGACGTTTCCGTGCACTATGAGACTCCAGCCCGAGCCCGTCCAGTTTGCATAACTCCTATATTGATAAAGTCAGAAAAAAAGCGCGATTTCTTCATGAGACGGGCCACGCACGGAAGATTGAGCACCTGGGTGGGCAAGGCTGCGAGGTCGGTATCGCTCACCCCTAGGGAGCTCTGCACGGCGGTGCCGGTGGGAAAGTCCTGGAAGAAATTGGGGACGCCCGAGGCGACATACGACGGAATGGCTGAGCCCAGACTGTGCAGGATGGAGTCTACATCGCCCGTTATGTCTGTCAATATATTTCTGCGCACGACGCGGGGATTAGAGCTGAATAGGGTGGGTTGGGAATGAGGAGCATGGGCGGCGAGGGGGGATGTGGCCGTCGCGCCGGGGAGTGGCGCCGGGGAGGCAGCGACGACGGAGAGCAAGGCTAGGAGGCACAAAAGCATGGCGGGTCCAGGAGAGCATGGTCGTCGTCGTCTCTTGCTTTTTGAGTGATTGGCTAGTTACCTAATTGGAAATGACGTCACGCGCCTCCATGACGCGCTTTGGTCCCGTCGACGGGTCGTTTAAAAAAATTCTCTTTCGACGACGAACGCAGGAGAGAGGCACCGGAGTTTGAGGCGAATACGCAGCGGCCAATATCAGGCCAATACCAGGTGTATTGGGCGAATATGGGCGAAATATAGTCAGGAATATTCGCTGAACATTATTTGGCCAATACGTAACATATTGGCCACATATTGACCGCATATTATCTCGCTGCAGCTCGCTGCCCATATCTTTTTCTCGTCAAATTTCCTCCGCGCGCGACTTAGCGATTTTGAGCCGACCGGCGCTTACATAATCGCGACCTCTTCTCATTCTGCCCTCATCGTCCGCGGTGACGCGGCCACCATTTCTCCTCAATAGCTCACCAGATTGCCCTCAAATTCTGGGATCCTCATCCCCTCATCCTTCTCTCATCGGGGCCCGGGTTTCACCAGACTTCGATCGGAATTGCATGCGCAGTAAACAAATCGAGTTTCTCACCAACATCACACTTCAGTGTTCCTGGCGCGTCATTGTCTCCCACCCCGTTCCGGTTTCGAATCATTTATCGCATATCCCCTCGCAGGCGCGGTTTTGGGATCAAATTGGCGACGAGTAGCGCGTTTTAGCGGTCACCTCGCGCCCCTGCAGCGCACACCTCCGTGAACCCGTCTCTCGCTCTACTCGGATCACTACACCACGGAGACGATCACCCATCGAACCAGAGCACGCCGTTAACTGCTGCTGGCCCCGTCTGCACAGGCTTTGCGTGCGGCCTTTCTACATCTATCCCCGCCCCCACCTCAGAAGTTTCTTCTCGGAATTGATGATGCTACATCGCCTTTATTGTGGCCCGCAAAATCACCATTCTCAGACGGATTCGGTTACCTTGGATGCCCTTCATCGTCGGGTAGACGACGCACTGAAGCACAACTCCTGGATTCAAGTCGACTGGGGCCGTGGCATCGATGCAGGTGCGTTAACAAGCGACTTTGTTGTGATCCTGCAACCCCCTGACAAGTCCTTTAATCTCCGGCGGCCTCGAGCTCGTAAAGGGTGCGACCATCGTTGCACGATGCCCAAGCCTACCGAGGTCCGGCCTCGTCCGACCGCTTCGGGAGCCTCCCGCAGGTACCTCATACGCAACATCCATCCATTCACGTACTGCTCTCACCCTCTTCTCCATGAGTGAAAGGGCAGTCTTTTCGATTTTAACTATCGATGGATACTAATTTTGCAGTACATAGCACTCGAGTGCTTTCCGCAAAGCGATCCCGCGTCCGGGCAGGCACGAGGTGGGCCTTCCATACCCTCCTTTTCATGCTTTGCTGAGAGAGTTGTAGTGTACCATCATTGTACTTCGCTCGGCTCGCGCACCGTGTCGCATTGATGAGTGCTTTCCATCCATGACGCGCGAAGTCTCACTCCACCTGTCCACAGTTGTGTGCTCCGGACGCGCAACGTGATGGTATGTTGTACTTCTCTCGTACTTTCACTTTCATTCACTCTTCCCATCTCTACAGACGTCTGACGGGCGCCGTATCGAGCGTATCCATTCTCAAGCTGGTATGTTTAACCCTCTTGTACTTTCACTCTCACTGACTCTTCCTATTTCTGTAGCTGAAGTCGCCGCCGCCTGGAGCCCAAGAGCGTGGACCTCAAGGTTTGGTCCGTCACTGCCTCGTCTGGTTGGTGCGCAATCCTGCCCATCGTGTCAATGTCATTACTTGACGACGACTATTGAGCGGTATGTGCTTTTGATCCTTTTCCAATCTTCCAAAAGTTGACACCGTTTTGTGGCAGAGGAAGACGAGCACTGGCTTTCTTCCCTATTTTGTCGCTTGCTTCGGCCAGCACCCGTCGACGGTCCGCAGTGTGTCACCAGAGGTGCGTCCATCTGTACCCAGCTGTCATACATACAAGAATGTCGTACTCTAGTAGCTCTTGTGAATGCATTCGAGTTGAAGAAATTGTAATTGCGCGATCGAGTAGAAGGAGCGAAAAAAAAGGCGGCCAATATGCCGCCAATATCCTGGATAATATTCGGCCAATATCTGGCAAATACAGCCCGGTTTTTCGGCTCGATACTGATGTTAGTGATCGATACCGAATACCGAATACTGAGCGGAGTTTCAAATCTTGGTCAGCAAGAAATGATGTGCCCGGGTTCGAGCCTGACCCGCTGCGAAATGTTATTCTGCCCTTTTGTGTTCCAGTACTTGGTGTAAATGGTAGATAAGACCAAGCCATTGTATCAAATGTAAGGCCTGCTCTTGTACGAGCTCAATTTCAGTTACTTAACCTGAAATCAACCCGCTTTGGTTGAACAGAATCCGTAAATATTAAAAGCTGGCGTGTGTTAGATGCTCTCCTTTGATATGGCCTTAGAATCTACTGTCCATGGCACACATATGGCCTGGAATGACGTGCAGTCATACATAGGCTTGATAGGGAGCCAAGCTCATACCCAAATACCAAAAATCTGCTGTTTCACGGGAATCACGGCCTTACATTGTATGTTGTGAGAATGGGCAGGACTTGAAAGCATGTGAGATAGACTGTTACCATTGGGTTCGGATATCCATGCTTTTGTTTCTTCAATCTGCAGACCGCCGGCTTCAAACCGTCCCACTTTTTTAAACTGTCCCGATTTGGGTGGAATTGAAACTCCGCTCAGTATCGGGAACTCCGCTCGGTATCGAGAGTTTCTGAGGGTGCCGCGCGCAGCGCGGAGAAAAATTGAAAATATTTGAGTAGCATCTCACGGCAATTTGAAGGTGTGGAGCCTTTTTTTCGGAGTTTATAGACCTATGTTCAGTATCTTTGTCGCTTTATTTCAGTATCGAGATCAGAGGTGGCAATGTTTGGCAAAGGACTTTGATGCGCGGAAGGTGCCGAAATTGCCTGAAAGAGATATCCGAGATCCCCGAATCTCTTCCGATTTCTCCCTTTCTCACGTGAGTATTTTGGTTTCTTTTTTCTTTATTTTATAATTTCACCTCACTAACACCAGTATCGAGCCTTTTTCGGCTCGATACTGATGTTAGTGATCGATACCGAATACCGAATACTGAGCGGAGTTTCAAATCTTGGTCAGCAAGAAATGATGTGCCCGGGTTCGAGCCTGACCCGCTGCGAAATGTTATTCTGCCCTTTTGTGTTCCAGTACTTGGTGTAAATGGTAGATAAGACCAAGCCATTGTATCAAATGTAAGGCCTGCTCTTGTACGAGCTCAATTTCAGTTACTTAACCTGAAATCAACCCGCTTTGGTTGAACAGAATCCGTAAATATTAAAAGCTGGCGTGTGTTAGATGCTCTCCTTTGATATGGCCTTAGAATCTACTGTCCATGGCACACATATGGCCTGGAATGACGTGCAGTCATACATAGGCTTGATAGGGAGCCAAGCTCATACCCAAATACCAAAAATCTGCTGTTTCACGGGAATCACGGCCTTACATTGTATGTTGTGAGAATGGGCAGGACTTGAAAGCATGTGAGATAGACTGTTACCATTGGGTTCGGATATCCATGCTTTTGTTTCTTCAATCTGCAGACCGCCGGCTTCAAACCGTCCCACTTTTTTAAACTGTCCCGATTTGGGTGGAATTGAAACTCCGCTCAGTATCGGGAACTCCGCTCGGTATCGAGAGTTTCTGAGGGTGCCGCGCGCAGCGCGGAGAAAAATTGAAAATATTTGAGTAGCATCTCACGGCAATTTGAAGGTGTGGAGCCTTTTTTTCGGAGTTTATAGACCTATGTTCAGTATCTTTGTCGCTTTATTTCAGTATCGAGATCAGAGGTGGCAATGTTTGGCAAAGGACTTTGATGCGCGGAAGGTGCCGAAATTGCCTGAAAGAGATATCCGAGATCCCCGAATCTCTTCCGATTTCTCCCTTTCTCACGTGAGTATTTTGGTTTCTTTTTTCTTTATTTTATAATTTCACCTCACTAACACCAGTATCGAGCCGGTTTTTCTCAATATTGGGAGCGTGTTATCTGGGGAATATCCGGCATATATTTAGCCAATACTCCCCGTATTGGCCACATATTGGCCGGCGCAATTTTGCCTCAAACTCCGGTGAGGGCGAGGGCGACAGCGAAGGTGAAGAAGGCGATGGAGACGCGGCCACCCGATGCCTACTGGCCTTTACACGAGAGCCACTACTAGCTAGCAGACAATTAGTGAAGTAGGGCGGTTGCGCGCGATCGAGTTGCGGCATATAAATATAGCGCGCTCTCTCCTCGTGTGTCTGCAATTTGGCTTGCATTAATAGTATACTCTAGTACGCAAAACGGTATATAAGGTGAGGGTCGTTAATCATGAAAAGGCTCCGCGTGAATCACAAATCCGAGAAAAGATACCGTTCAAGCCCCAGGAACAAACACACTCAGGCCTGCCGCCTGTATTGCTCCCGCATCCTCCGCGTTCAGGGCTCCAATTAACTGGATCAGCTCCGCGCGAATCTCGTCTCCAAGCTGGTCCGGCGCGTTGGGGTCCAGCACGTGCGCAAACACCGGCAGCAGGTTCCCGATGTACGGGTGCAGCACCGCGCCGTTGGTGCGGAAGAGGTAGAAGAGCGCCCGGAATACAGGGCGGTTCTCCAGGTAGTCGTGTCGCAGAGGCAGAGCGTTGATGAGCACGGGCAGAACCTGGTCCAGAGGAACGGCAGCCACGTTGCGCACGATCAGCCGGGACACAGCGCCGGCAGCGTTATCTCGTGCGTTCATGGCGTTCGCAGGAGAGTCCGGTGTGACGTTGAAGAGGGGACGGAGGGCGCCGAGGAGCATGAGGTATTGGGCTGACAGGTCCATGTCGGTGTTCTCGACAAGGAGCCCGGTAGCAAACGCAGCATTGCTGA
>JARKID010000364.1:0-23627 GCA_029449255.1 Mycena polygramma | reverse complement strand
TACTTTGCGTCGGCCCTTCTTACGCTTGGATGCTTGGCTCTTGGATCCCTGCTTGGATCCGTGACGCGCTTGGTCCCTCTCACCCGTCACAAGCAATGGTCGCGCTTTGACGCGTCGCCTTCAAAAGACGGGCCGCTCCGTGTGTTTTACAGTCATTCCTCCCTCCTCCCCACTTACTCACCACAACCTTTCCATGGCAGAACTCCCCATCCGGCAGCCCAGTGGCGACACCGAGGCGATGTACCGGGAACTCATCCCGGGGCCTAATGCGGCCGATTATCCTCACTTACAGTGTCCAAATGACTACCCCCACGAATTTCAGGTGGACCTTGGCGATGCCAACCCATTTCATCGCCTCTATACAGATGGTTTGCAATGGAAGCCAAGACGGGCACCTTCTCCTCGACGATGTGCCCCCGAAGAGGTGCGATACCCAGCAGGGTCCTCTGCGCTCAGTGGCGGACATGCGGCGCTTCATCGATCTCAAAATGGGATTTCGCCCGCTAAACAACAAGCTGCACCACCTTTGGGACCTCATCATGAAGACCCGGGATGCTTTGGCCGCTATTTCCGGCGAGCAGTTCCCTCCCTTGCCTCCAAAAACGGCGGAAATAACATGTACGCCTTCAACTTGGCGAACCCTTGCTCTATTAACCCATTTTGCAGCTGAACTCATCAACGACGTTCAGGACGCTCTAGAGAGCTTGGCCCCCCACCATGTACCTCGGGAGCCTGAGGTTTTGAACTACGTCGGCAAGTATTCTCTTCATCTTGTGCCGCGCCTTGCTAATTTACATCAGTGAAAGGAAAGGAAAAGAGTCCACATCGGCCTGGCCCCGTAAGCCCCACGTATCGATTGTGTCTGCCTTTATGATTGACTGCGAAAAAAACACAGGTCGGTCTACGACGCCCTTGTTTGATGAGGACGTGGGGGCGTAAAGTACAACGAGGATGGTGAGTAAACTCGTTAATCCCGTGTACACAACATAGACTTATTCCTCCCAGGCCTCATCCCAGACCTCAACGTGCTCGAAACCGTGCTCCCCACTGGCGGTATGTCACATCTCTTGTTTGATTTTACCTTAACTAATATTATTTTGCAGGTCAACTTTTGCATATCGTCATCTACTACGAATGGCGGACTCTTCCATTACACGTCCGTTGCTGGACGGCAGACCCAACTTCGTTTGTCGTCGCAGCGTACGATTTCCCCGGGATCTGCTCGGCCGCGGAACTGCTTGTCTACCGTGTCACCGACGAACAGTATTGCGCCGCCACAGACCCGCTCGACGTGGCTGGCGGCATTGTGGTTTGTCGTCGCTCCGACATCCTTGAAACGGGTTGCGTCTGGCTCAATCGCTGGACGCAGCGAGCTCGCGATCAGGCCGCTGCAGCTGCCTCACCAGCTGCCCTTCAGCACAAGCCGATTGGCGCGACTGCCACTGAAGCGAGCGAGCTGGACAAGAAACGCAAGATGGTGCCCCATTCTGTGGGCGGGACACCCGAGGCGGCAGGACCGAGCAAACGAAGGAGAATGGACGAGGACGAGGAGGTTGCGCCGCCCCCCATCGCGTTATCCAAACTAGACAAGCTGAGGGCACTTGACGAGAAAATCAAGACGCACGGATTCCCGGATCAGGCCCCGCTCTCCCTCGCCAGCTCTGACTTCGAGTCAGAGGTTGATATATTCTCCCTCCCACCCTCTGACGACGTGGTCTCGTCAGACGTAGAAGTACTGTAGGTAGCGCTCACGAATCATCTTACGAATTAGAACCTTGTTACGAATTTAATGTTGATTGCGATGATACTATGAATCCAACTTTCGAGAACCCCTATTGAACAACTCCTAAGCTAATCGAGGTTCCCCATGAACCGAGGAAGTTGAGGCTAGTGCGACTATCACGTTGAATAAATCAATCCTTGTTGAATATAACACATGTATCCATTGCTACCCTCCATCCCTATACAGACAGTCGGGCGTACATCTCATCCGACCACAATGCAGGCCGCCTTGGAGCTGGCGTACAATATCTGCCAACCCTATCCTCTCCCACCTCGCCTCTCAAATCTCCCAGTGATGGGTACTCATATCAGTAAGCTGTTCATGCGCGTACACCGCTGGGTCGAGTTGGGTCAAGTTAGAATGCGGTACAACGAAACTCACCATCATAATATTCTAGCTGATTGTGAAAGAGAGCGAAAAGGGAAAGGGCTTGAGGACGTGGGGAGGGAGTGCCTCTACCGCCGCGTCGCCTTCCAGGGTCCGTTTGATTTCGCGCACTTGAAAATTACAAGCGGTCGAAACAGGACACGCAGAAATAAAAGACGTACATTTGGTGTCAAAAATCTCTATCATCGAAGTCGGTTCGTGTTTCACCCTCTTCGTAGGGATTGTCGATGGTGAATTCCAACGGCTTGGAAAAAAAGCCGCCAACTTCAAAGCGTCACCACTGCACTTGAGGGCCAGTGGATTGGCACTAGCCGTGTGCGACGCCATTCGCTTGAAAATGTTGGTCCAGTCTGTCGTTGGCATCGTGACCATTGAAGCCATGTTCGAAATCCTCCTCGAACGCTTGCGCTTGATTTACTAGTGAGCATATACGGTGAACACACGAGATGAAGCCTTACCAGCTACGAAATATCTTACCATATCCGGATGATTACAGTCTTCGATCTTTCCTGCACACCCATCTGGTCAGTTTACTCTGAATATGACCTGTGAATGTACTATACTCACCCGCAACTTCTCTTAGAAGTAAACATCTCTGCGATGCGTGGATTATCCGATCGAACCATCGGGCGTTCTCAGAATCAGGGACAAATTTGCCATACGCATCCTCGTAAATGGAGCCTATATGAAGGTTCAGCGCCCAGAATACAAAAAAAAAGCAAGTGGGCGGGACTTACACTCTCGATGATACGCCACCATTTGCTCATAACTCCCCTCATACCTGTCTCTTTCATTTTTTATGCAGGCGCTCGTCCGTTTGGCCTCCTCTGAGGCATCGGATGAACAAGGCAAACGTGAGAAATGGGACGCGCTCACCGTATTGGGTCCTCAATCCGCAGACTATTCGATTATGCCGGGCTCTTGCCGTTTCCACTCTCTTCACGGTCGGCCACCTATAACTTGGATATTGTCCCCTCATGTCGCTATACGGTTCGGTTATACGCGGCAGAACAAGGGGGAACGCGCGGTGCGGACGAGACGGAGCCATGTTGAATTCGGGATTCCACTCGGTATTTATCAAGGACAAGAGGGTCAGAGCGCGGTACTTATTGTTTCATTGTTTCGTTGCGGTCGTACAATTAAAACGGTGATTTATATGGAGGCATGCGGTACGTGAGCTTCAGAAACAAAAATTGGATAGCGTGTCGATATCCTTCCAATCCTTGATACGCTCGTAGGTGATCAGATGGTGTCGCCCGTCTTGCGCACCCGCACCGGCGTGTCCCAAGTACACGCATGCCAACCCCGAGCCTCGCCTATGCCCTCCATATAAACAGCGATTGCGCCAGTCCCTTGTTCGAAACCCGCTGCCGCGAGGGCCACTTTGTGATCAGACAGGCGAACCCGCATGTCTTCGCGAGGGTAAAGGGTGACTTGAGCGGCGGGCTCACCGTCCTGCGGAACAGACCATGAGTGTGCGCAGGGAGAGATGTGAGGGAGCTTACCTTTATCCAGACGAGACCCAACATTGGTTTATCGAAGTCTAGGTATCGATCCTTGGGGAAGTTAGATCGACGCCGGATGAGGTTTGCTTCAGTGTTAGGCAGAACACCGTTAAATCGGGAGGGGTGTATATCTTGATTGGGCATGAGTGAGAAGATCTGGCGCCTGTGAATCGCAATGCATCAGCGCCTTATATAGAAGAGAAATTCGCCTGGGGGAAATCCGTGTAAGTGGACCGGACATCTCTATTGTTTCCGCTGAGCTTTGACCCTCAGCTTTGGCCGCCCGAAAAAGTGCTTTGGCCATCGGGATTCACGCAATTACACGGAAGTTGGAGGCCGACGTATCGTCAAGCCAGAGGGTGCCGACGTAAGCGTCAAGCGGCCTCGATGGTGAAGTCAGAGGGGAGTGGGCGGGAGGTCGATGGACTTGTAAGGAAATTGCTCGGGTCCACGTGATGGAGATTGATTGATTGATCGATGTGCAAACAGCTCCAAGCAACATCTCTTTTGTTTCCGCTACATACAAGAACTGGCTTGACGTTTCCGTCGGCCGTCGCCTGAGCCTGACGATTCCGTCTGCCCCCCAACATTGCTTGACGATTCCGTCGGCATCCACAACAAGAAATACCACGCGACTGTGGCCGCAGTCTTTGCACATCTCCTCCAAATGACGGATTATCTCAAAAACAGGAACCTCGCCGGTATGTCTATCTCGATGCGCTGCTGTTTGTCGCTGAAATGACTGTTCCAGCGAAATTGGGGCCTTTCGATGGCCTGGTGGCTGCTATCGTCAGATTGAAGGACAGCGATTATCTCGTCACGACGCACGTCAACTACATTCCCGAGCTACCACTCACTCTCGAGCACGACGTCTTCCTGCGGCAAGACCTGCGCTACGGGCCCGACGATTATACACAGTGGCCTCAGCAATACAACCACACTTTCTGTCACTTGGCCAATATCCGCACAAAGGACGCCGCCAAACCAAATATGCACATTATGTGGTGGGATCCGGTACCTGAGGATTTCTGCGGCAACAAAGACGGTCGCACAATCACCCAGGAGCTTGGGCGCTTGGCAGAAGCGCGTCTTCAAGCGCTTTCGAGCGCAGTTCATGAATTGCTTCTCGACTATAAATCCTATGTGGCCGATGTCGCCGAAAAGAGCTTGCCCGCCCCTCTCAAGCCGTTGATGACTTCCCTGGTCGCGGCTATGGAACGCTTGCAGGCTCTTCCCAACACGTACGAGCGCACCGTTTTGGCCGTGAGGAATGTGCAACGCACATTCCTAGAGATCGACGCCGTCATCGAGTATATGCGCATGTACAAACCGTACATGGAAGATCCTTTGTCCAAAGCGACGCGTCCTGCTGCCCTGATCGGCGCTTACACAACCGACTCTGGCGTCGCACAGCAGTTGCATCGCGCCGATATCCCCTACTGGTACATCCGTCCAGCCAACCTTTTCCGCGACGAAAACATTTTGGAACTCGTTACCCCTCGCCCCCCTTCACATCTCGAGCTCAGGGCGCATCCCGATCACACGACGCTGTGTCGCAGCAACAACAACACCGCTCAGAAGATCAAAGCGATTCACGATTGCTCCCGGAGCGTGCGGTGGTACAATGATCCGTTCGGGATTGAAAATCCCTTGGAAGAGGGCGAAGTCGCAGCGGACACGCGTGCCCATCCAGCTGAGTACACTGTTGCCAGCAGCAGCTCCGCTAGTACGCAGGCGTGCGGCAGCGCCAGCCGCCCGGTACAGAACGCGCGCGCCGGCGGGTCGTCTGGTGGTGGACCAACTCGAACAGAAGGAGCTCGACACCAGCGATACTCCCCATGTGAGCCATGCCGACTTTCTCCGTCTCACTATCGCTCATCTTTCATCAGACAAATCAGACCCGCGCGGTTTGCCCCGCGCTCCCGCCCAGTCCAGCGGGCGCAATAAGTTCGAAGTGCTGGACCGCCCTGAAATGCCGACCGCGATCCAATGCTGGAAATACGCTTTGTCAAAAGTGAACACAACTGCGCCCCCGCGTAAGACAGACAGCTACTACGTACTCCCAGAGCCCGCTATCCTCGTTAGCGCGGAGGCCGTTGGGAAGCGACAGCGCCGTCTTCACCATTTCTTGATGCTCCGCGATGCTCTTCTCTATCGCTTCGCGCATTACACGGGTCGCGAAATCCTCATGTCTTCCCAGGAATGGCGGGACATCTTGGATGGAAAAGTCGACACTCAGGGCCGCGCCCACTCCAAGCTGCGGGAACGCACAGCTGAAATTCACCGCCTCTTGAAGCCGGCGATGCAGGCATGCAATGTCGATTCTTATCGCGACTTTCCTGCTAAAGGCGACATTCCGCTGATTACCACCAACCGCGCGAAGGAGATCCTCTGGGAGATCAGCGAAATCAACTTTCGCTTCGAGTTTCTGGCTCTGGACCATCGCGAATCGCAGCTCTTCCGCCTCGAGGCATGCCTCGCTTGTTTCCCCGATGGTGGTATGGTCGGCTTCCCACTCACCATGAGCAAGCTTGGGTTTGCCGCCGAGGCGTTGATCGACAGGCACCCGTACACTCTCCGCCTGGCGACGTTGATGTGCGACTGGAAAAATTGGAAGCTGCCTGCCGTGATCCGATATGCACCGACCGTTACCAGCTGGTCCACAGAGCAGATGGAAACGTTGGAATCCGAGGTCGCGCTGCACTATACTCAGTGCTTCTTCCAGTCTTTTGGCCGCGCCTGCGTGATTCCGATGCGCCTGGAGCATGCCGTTTAGTTGCTGTACACTTACTTACCTGCCCCCGTTTAAATGTCACTTTGCTACTTCACAGAATGAGTTGTCGCGTAATGTAAATATCTACTAAATGTACGCGCATGTAATCCCCAGATGTAATTTGAGTCGGTTTCTACAGACGATCGAATATCCTTAAGTTACTTGTAAGTAGAAATCGCGTCAAAATTCCGACGCGTCAGAATCACGTGCTGGGAATTTGATCTCGCCCGTCAAATTCCACTTGTATTCTCACCACGTACGACTTCAAGACCTGGGATGCCGCGCTGACTGTGCGTCGCGCACTTGCCCGAATTTATTTGCACGTAACCACGCACCACCACGGGGACCAGATGGCTGACTTTGCGTCGCCAAGCAAAAGCCTGAGGCTCGCGGATTGACTATGCGTCGTTAATTTTTACCGATTTCGCCCACACCGAACACGCCTTACTTACCTCTCATCGCATGAGGTGGGGCGACAATAACGCCTGATCGAAGCAACCGATTGCTGTGAACAAAAAGATCATCCCCTTTCGAGATAACTTCGGACCGAGCCTTGCATTTAACAGAAGGACTTCCAGTGTGGTGCGCAAAATGGATAACCCCCAGGAAACGCCCTCATTTGATGAATCTCCAGCCCCGGATACCAACCAACCCAAAGTCATGGAACACGGAGTGGATTTGCAGAAGGGAGAGGGGAACGGCGAGGCAGAAAATGGGTGCGTTCTTACAATACCTTTGGCTTTTGCTCTTATGAAACCGTGCGTTAGGTCGGCCTTGGCCCCGTATTCGCGGCTACCTGTGGACGCAAATTGCGAGCCCTTTCGCTATAGGATTTTGTAAGCAGCTAACATCAATGATGTTATTATACCTGGCCTCATTTAATCCTTCAAGCTTGTCCTGCGACGCTAACTTCAAGCTGATGAGGAGGAGATCAAGCTCTGTAGCTGCGCTGAAACCCGTGGAGTTTACCAGCGGGCAACGCCCCACCGACGCCGACGAGGACGATGAGATGCCGGCACTGGAGACTGTGTCGGACTCCGACGAGGAGTAGCTACATAGCGGCCGAATTTAGTCAGACTCTGAATGCCAATTGATTATCCTCGGTTTGCGGCGTGTTTGCGTGTCCTCCTCCTCCTCTGCTGAAGATCTGAATCTGATCACCACTGATCACAGTAAAAAGATCGATCAACGACGCTCTTGTTCTACGCCCCAATGGCGGTAACAGAATTTCGATCAACTGTCAAGAGCGCTCTTGTTCTGCGCCCTAATGGCGTAAGATCTTCGCTTCGACAGAGAACAATAGCAGAACTCTCAGGCTTGGCTGCAGCTTATATTGCAGCATCGCAAACTTTGGAAACCCCAGTTACTTGGAGAGGCACTATTACAAGATGGATTCCAATACTTGTAAGGAGACTCCTTTGTTTTGAGTTCTACTAACGGAACGAAACCATGCAGGTCGCGATATCGTTCTGTATCAGTCCCCTGGCGCTCTATCGGGCCCGACAAGGGATCTGACTTCCCAGGCTGGTGCGTTGCTCATTTGCTCCATCACTTTGCGACATTGAATCTCTCGTTAGATGTTGTGGGATGTACGTCGACGTCGAATTGATTTGACGAATTGGCTAACAGTTGCTTTTAGTGGATCGAGTGAAACAGTTTCGTGACCGTACGCTGCGCCAACGTGCGCTCGAGGAGGTAGAGATGCGAGTATGCGAATATGAGCGCGCTGTCACTTGGTTCGCTCTGACTCGCCCGGGTGCGTTGCTTATTTGACTTTGTCACTGTTCGTCGCTGAATTTCTCGCTGCAAAAGAATTATCTCTCGGGGAGAAGATCGAGGCTATGTGGCCCAGTGGCTACCATAAGGCTCCGGCCCTGCCGTCAGCCCGCGTTCGTACGTTCTCTTGTTTTTTTCTTCTTTGGAACCAAAGAATGGACTGACAATGCCAGGTCGTGTTTTCTACGATGTTCATTTGGCTGTTCTGCTCTCACGCGCGGCCCAAGTTGCTCGTTGGAACCACGCTGCTCGTCGCGCCGGTGCGCATTTCCACCCGCTCGATCATCTGATGCTGACGAGATATCACAGAGGAGGCTTGGGTCGACTACGGTTGGGCGTTGCACGCGTCAACGAGAGAACAACCAATGGGGGAACGCGCAGAGCATCTTTGGCGGGGTGAAACGTTCGCGTTCGACGCGTTCGACCGTCGGATTCAACCTGCGGCTCCACGGTCGGATGATTTTGATGTTCCCGGTACGTGACGCTTGCCTTTGACTTCAAAGGATTGAGTCTGAATCACATACTCCTGATCTCCTACAGATGATACAGAGGGAGGCGCCTCTGACGTCTTGACCAATGTACGCCGAGCGAGACGCGAATTGGGCTCCGCACGGCACTTCGCGGTGGTGCATGCGCGCGGGGTGCGTGCCAACGCGCAGAAACGGAAAGTGTTGTGTGCGTTGGCCGACAAAGTGAGGGAGGCAGTCATGGTCGCATTCGAGATGGGGATGGGACATATGGTTGAATAGGTATCCTCAAGTCATATTCGGTAGATATACGGTAGATATACACGAATGTTGAAGTGAATTCTGATCCTTTCTCCTTACTTTTGATTCACTGCGTGCGCATGGTTGTGAATTCTGAGGCCAGAAGCCTAACGCTACATAGCAGGCCAAGCAGTTTTTTTTCCGTCCTTTTAATTTCTGCGGTGGCGGGGATTGCCGAAAACAGATGATCGATCACGTCGGGCACGTGAGGGCGACCGTTATTGTCTTTCACTCTTTGTCTTGGACTTCGACCACCGACGACGCCCTACCCACATTCGCGCCCACCAGCTTGACGTTTACGTCGGCGCCCTCCATCTCGCTTGACACTCACGTCGGCGACCGTCGTGGCTTGACGATTCCGTCGGCTAGCTTGACTATTCCTCAGATCAGGGGCGAGCACGGTATGCGCGCCGATTTTTCCTTTGGCATCGAGACTAAATAAAAGCCAAGATATAACCCATGCCTCCTCGTCGGCCCCAGGCTGAAGAGGATGGGGAGGACAACCAGCCGAAACCGACGCGCAGGAAACGGGCTCGCGGGGAGGAGGACATCGAATCCGCGCCATCAGCCAGTTCGCAGATCGAATCCGGGCCTTCAGCCAATTCGCGGCGCACGGCAGAGAGGCCGCCCAAGCCCAAACGTCAGCGCGCGCGTGGGGAGGAGGACGGCGAGGACGCGCCGCCACTCCGCATGGCCACCGTGCCGGTGGCCACCGGTCAGGCAGCACGTCAGCGTGCGCGTGGGGAGGAGGACGGCGAGGACGCGCCGCCACTCCGCGTGCCGGTGGCCACCGATCAGGCAGCTCCGCGTGCGACCACCACGGACCATGTGGAGACGGGCGCAGACTCAAATGCGAACCAAGAACAACCGAAAGAGTTTTTTGGCCCTTGGGAGCCCAAGCAACGTACGAGACCTCAGGTAGTTTTTACGAGGTCGTTTGGTTTTACACGTCGCTGACATGACTTATTAGGGCGCTTCCGTGGCAATAAATGCGGCCAGGCCGTACTTCCGAGGTGCGCAGCGACGCGTTCTTGCGAGCTTTGCACACAGGGATATGGGGCGCCCCTGTCGCCGCTGCAATGCGCCAGCTGGCGAAACGATTTACCGCTGCCGGGAATGTTTCAAGGGCCCTCTCTGCTGTGCCAAATGCATAGTAGAGATTCACCATTACACCCCGTTCCATCGCATCGAAGAGTGGATCGGCACCCACTTTGTTCCTGCCTCGTTGAGCGAGAAGGGATTGATCATCTATACCTGTCCTAAATCGGATGGAACACGATGCGAGGATGTGAATGAGACGTCGGTACAGCAGCGGGAGATGGTCTTGGGTGACGACAATGGATTCC
Organism: Mycena polygramma; assembly: GCA_029449255.1. NCBI lineage: Eukaryota > Fungi > Basidiomycota > Agaricomycetes > Agaricales > Mycenaceae > Mycena > Mycena polygramma. The sequence goes on along the minus strand of JARKID010000364.1, from coordinate 13,290 downwards.
ACACCATCCGAATCGAGTATTGCAGCTGCACCACCGGCATCGGGGAGAAAGTGGCTGACCATTGGGACCAGTTGATGGGCGTCCACTTATTTCCGGCCAGCTTCGACATGCCGAAGACCGTTTTCACCTATACATTAATGAAACGATTCCACATCCATTGCCTGACTTCCAAGAAGTCTCCGTACGACTTCGTTAAAGCTCTTTACAAACTCACGAATAATGTGTTCTCCCATTCCGTGAAGGTAAAGTCCGCCCACATGTACGCGTCGGAGCACTGCTGATATCGAATCTCAGGATCGCTACCGCGAGTTTCAGTTTGCGTATCGCTTGTGGCGAGACTTCGCTTTGGAACGGCGAACAGGGAATGCACACAACATTAGCCCACTGGTACCCAACCGTCGAGCAGGCTCTCGGACGGTGCGATGCCCGTGCTGCCCCGAGGTCGGGTTCAATATGACCGCCGAGCAGATGGACGCCACACCAGATTCAGAAAAGTGAGGCGCGCGAACAGCATTGGTGTATTGGAACTGATATAGCGTTATAGGCACAAGGTGACCTTGTACTTGTCGGGCGATGGGAATTTCAAGATGCAGAGGAAGAACAAGCGGGATGACCCAGATGATGTGGCGCTCAATGCGGGTCAAGGGTATTTTGTAGAGACAGAGGAATATAAGCGTTATACGGGCATAGTGAAGCCGTCTGAAGAGGTAAGCCGATATCGCTACGGTATTGGACTCTACTAATAAATTTAGCTGAGCACCTGTTCGCATTTACGAGCGGCCCGCATGCAGAATATCGGAAAATTCAAGAATGCAGTGATCAGCGGGGTGGTCGCGATCCAGTGCGCGCGACATGGGTTCTATCTTCCTCAGGGGATGGTTGACTTGAAGAAAGGCGAAGCGTAAGCGTGTTACGGCGAACCACTGGTCAGCGTATTGAACATTCAATTAGGTTTGCGTTGACAGATTATGCATTCACTCATAGTCTAGGCGAGGCAGCGCGTCTCCGATGGATCATGTTCACCTACGACATATGGTGCCAATACTCTATCAATCTGCCGACCCGATGGACCCAGTATTTTCCGTCCATGGTATGGATGCTTGACAGGATCCGCGGCGCTATCCCCAAGATGCACATCCATGGTCACGTCGAGCTCTGCCAACTGCTTTGGAACCTTAACTGGCTTGCGTACTCGGCTTTCACAGTGGGCGAGATGATCGAGACGGGATGGGCAGAGCATAACTTGACGGCGGGGAGCACCAAAGAGATGAATGACGGAAACCGACACGACTCTGTGGACGATACAAGTGGCAGCTGGAATTGGGACAAGTTGGTTGGAATAGGTACGTTTCCATGAGCGTTCCTTCGCTACCCATTAGCATGACGCTGACCATATCCTTCTGGCAGCAAAAGCGCTTCAGCGCTTGTTTCGGGTTGCGAAGGCAGAACTTCGTACTCGTTCGGCTAATTTCGACGCTTTGACGGCAACTCATCCGCGGGAGCTAATCGCGAAGTGGGAGGAAGTTGATGTGACCCAGAAAATCGAGGGAAGGGCAAGGAGAAGGAATTGAGCAGTGTCTTCAAGGCAAAGTTCAAGAAGGGTGAGTGATCAGCAAGCTTTCGCTACGTCAAATATTTAAACCTGCGAATTTCAAGGCCCACCAACGCATGCCGCAGCGTACGCTAAACTCCTCCAGGAAGAGGTAGATGCCATGGCCGCCGCTGCTGCCGCCGAGGAGGTGCATGCCCGAACTGTCGCGACCGGCACGCAAGATGCGGGTCCTTCTGCGCCGACTGCGGCAGCCTCTGCAAGTTTGAACAAGAAATCAGGAGACTCGACCTTGATAACCAGCGCCTTGCTCGTCGAGAGGGATCAGTGCGTGAATTTGGTTTATCTGGAATTGTTTCTAACGCTCAGCAGGCACCACGTTCGGCGAATGATCATACAACACGCAGCAGAAGATCTCGTAGATGCGGGGCGGCGACGACTACACAAGTCAATCACAGATATCAGATCGCGTCTCGTTGCCCGTTCACCGGCGCTCGAATCGCACATTTCGGACGTCGATCCCGAAAAGCCAGAGAAGGAAAAACTGTTCTTACCGTCATACTTCACCGCCCAGACGCGTAACGAGTTGAATGTGCAGGCCCTGGCGCAGGTCGAGTATGAATTGCGCCAAGGGCAAGCTTTCGACGCACTCAATGATGTGCGCACGGCGATCAGGACATTGAACTGGAATCTACAACTGAAGAAGGAGGGGATTCACGGCGTGGGGCCCAATACCAAGGCCCAAAACTTTCTCAAAACATTGAGCAACGACATTCAGCTCGCGGCTGATGTGTATCGCCGTGCGCGAGCAGCGCTGGTGATGCTGGGGATGGCCGAGGACAATGCCACGCTGAGGCCGTTGTTGAAAAAAGATCTTTTTGGCAAGAGCGGCAAGCTGGTAGCCATGGGAGATTCCAAGAAGCACGACTCGTGGGTCTGGACTACCGGCCGGGCTGCGGACATGTCTGAGTCGGACGAGAAGGAGTGGGAAGCGGAACGTACGTGGATGTTCCATCGATCCGATAAGTTGGCTAACAGTTCGTGCAGTGGCTAAAGTGAAATGGTATCGCGACCGTGCACTGCGCGACCGTGCCGTCGAGGAGGTGCAGCTGTTGCATTGCGAATTCGAACGTGCTATCGTTTCGTTCGCAAAAAACGGCTCGATCTGGGACACCCTTGCGAGCGGCGCCGAGGAAGCGGGGGAAAAGGCGTACGCATACAAGCAGGCTGCTATGTACAAAAAGATGGGGGTTGAGTGTCAGAACGCCTACGACGCCACACCTGGATTGGTGGAGAAGGATCGTGTCGCCGCTGAAGCAAAAGAGCGGAAGGAGCGTGAGGCAGCGGAGAGACAAGCGGCGGAGTACCAGAGCAGAACTGGGACTACTGACGAGTTCTCGGTGCGTCTGCAACCCTCTTCAAGGGCGACTACCTAATGAATTGCTCACAGGCTTATTATGAGACGATTGAAATTTGATCGTAATCCTATCCGACTTGTAGTAATCCCCACCCGTAAATCATAATCCTGCCACCTCGACCTGCGCGATAATCCTCTCCCGCGACATCTAAGCCTGGTGGACTTATCCTCGGCCTTAATCCTCGCACGCTACTTTTAATCCCGCGACTTCCATTGATAATCCCTGGTCACCACTCGTAATCCTCGCTCTATAATCCTCGCTCCTTCATGCTTACCGCGCCGATAATCCTCACTCGCTGTTGTAATCCTGACTCTGACCTTAATCCTTTGATAATCCTATCATAATCCTATATACTGTCGTCGCGTATACTGTAATCCCTGTGTGCTAATTGAATATAATCCCGGCTTAATCCTGCCAGCTATTAGGCTCTATAGAATGTGTGTCTATTAGCACTGAGGCTTAAGCCTAGCTTAGTGCTATTAGCACTGGGGATTAAGCCCCATCACTGATATCACTGAGAGGGCGGCAAGCAGGAGATGCTGGAGAGAAGAGGCCATCGTCATCGTTGGCTTCGTCAGCCGTTTTATATATCTAAAGATTCAGCCACATAAACTGCGCTTGGTACCCCACGATGATGAAGATACAGTGGCCTAGTAGGTAGTCCCATAATATCCCAGACATTAGCTCATTTCAGGTTAGCCAAAGATAAAAATGCAGATCCAGACGCCGCAGGAGTTCCGAGGATTGCGCTAGTATGGCAAAAGCTCGAGCAGAGAGGGACAAGTTGGTTGGAGGGGGCCGCAATTCTGCGTACGAGGAACGAGCTGGGAACAGCATAGTGGCTGTACTGAAGGGACCAGATTCTGTGCCAATGCCCCGCCGCGGCGCGCGCCGGCGCTCTGTGTGTGAATGAACTGACTTGGCGCGAACTGACAAGGAGATCTTGGCCGGGGAAGGTTAAAAGAGCGAGAGATACTGGTGCCGTGCGGATTGACATAAGTGGCAGGCATAAAAACGTGGAAGGGGTCGGAGACCTGAAGGGGAAGCAAAGGGGATTCTAGGGGAAGCTGGGAGGCAAATGACCGGATTCGTGCTCGGGTCTACGATAGACTCTGGCTAGATGGGCTTACGGGGGCAAAGAGTCTTGCCTCCTGGCTCTCTAGGCAAGGCAATGGACGATGCTGGCCAGAAAGAAAGCAAAAAAAAAAAAAGGAGTCCGGATCAAATCGGAGCGACAACGCCCGAGCCTCTCATTGCTCAAAAACTCATCTAAAAACCGAAACCAATCAAGACAACGAGCGAAACATCAGGGCTGACTAATAACTAACGACTATGCACTATATACACTAAGCACTAAGTAAGAGACAATACGAAACAAGAAACGAGAACGAGAACGAGCTACGGGCGAGCACTGGCAGTCAGAACGAAAGAAAAACAAGAAATTGTTGTATGTAGTATTAGCAGGGGCATGGAGGGCGTGCGGGTCGTGTCCAATGCGATGTGCGATATGCGATGTGCGATGGGGGTATGTGATATGCGAAGCGGATGTGCGAAGCTAGAAGAAGAGCATCCCGTCGTCGAGGTACGGCGGGGGAGGAGGCGGGAACGCTAGCCCCGGGGCGCGGCCGTGTGCGGGTGCAGACACAGGCGCGGGGGGAGGCAACGCGGGCGGCAGATGCGCGTGATGCGAGACCCCGAGCCCCCGCGCACGACCACCGAACACCCCACCGCCGGGCATAGACACCTCCGACGACGCCGAGCTCGAGCTGCGGCTGCGCCCGTGGCCGTGCACACCAGGGCCGGGGACGGTGAGGAACGACGTCGGCGTCAGCGGGGGCTTCGCATTGCCCGTGAAGCCCTGCATCTTGTCGACGCCGGCGCCGGGGTCGACGTCAAAGACCCACGCGGCGCCGTACGCCCCACCGCCCCCGTCGAACTCGATCCCCGTCCCCGTCCCCATCCCGCTCCCACTCCCCATCCCGTCGAACGAATCCATCTCCATCTCCATCTTCACGTCAAACGCGCTCCCACCCGCACCCGACGACGCCGACGACCCAGACGCCGACTGGGAATGCGCCGGGGGAGGAGGAGGCAGCGGCGGAGGATGCGACGGCTCAAACTCAAACCCTCGAAGCCCTCAAACCCAAACGGCGCCTGCACAGGCAACGCCCCCGCACCCACCTCCCTGATCCAGTCGTCGATCGCCTGGAACCCGCCATCGGCACTGAGGTCAAGGTCGAGGTCGAGGTCAAGATCGTACCCGTCGCCGTACCCCTCGAGCGCGTTGGGTGTCGGATTGGGGTTGGTGATGGTATCGAGGTTCGGATTGGAATTGGGGTCGTTGGTGGCGTTGTTGTTGTACCCGCCGTCGTACACGACACCGCACGGATCGCCGACGCCGTCGAACGCGTAATCCCCGCCTTCTCCCTCCCCTTTGACGCCCGCACCCGCACCCCCACCCGCGCCCGCGAACCCAACAGCCGCCGCGAAATCCGGCAGCCCAAGGATCGTGCACGAGAAACACGCCCCCCCGCACGCTGCGTCCGCGCAGTGCCGTCCTCCGCCCCCGCTATCCCCGCCCGCGTTTCCCCTTCCGTTTCCATTTTGACTATTCCTATCCCCGCGACGGCTGGAGCTGACGCCTGTACCGCCAACACCGGAGCTGACGCCGACACCGTGCAACACGCACCCGGGACACGCGCACCCCGCGCCGCACCCGCACATGCGCTGCGCCAGCGGCAGTCCGTCGTCCGAGCGCGGGCGCACGGGGTACCCGCTCGCACCGCTGCTCGGCTGGGGATCCGACGACGAGCGCGGGTGGTTGACAGCCGCCTCGGAGCGCGGGCGCGGGAACGCACTGGTGTTGGTGTTGGCATTGGCATAGCCCGCTAACGGGTTCTCCCCGAGGGGATACGCCTCCTCCGAGCGCGGGCGCGCATTGTCGCCGCCGCCGCCGCCGATCGAGCACGCGTCGGGCGTAGGCCGCCCGTACATGGCGGTGTCGGAATTCGCCCGCGGGAACACGTTGTCGCTGCGGCTCAAACTCGGTGGGAGGCGCCACTCCACTTCCGATGTCCCCGGGGCGCCGAAGAAGCCACCCCCGTGGGCGTGGCCGTCGTACGAGGGGCTCTTCTGGCTGTGGCTTTTCTTGGGGCTGTGGCTGCGCGGCGGTGGGGCCTGGGACGCCGAACCCGCGCTCATGATCGAGCCGACGCTGAGCAGCGACTCGGCGCTGCGGGCGTCTTGCTGGTAGAACCCACCCGCACTGCTGCCCGTGTCGCTGTGGTAGGGGTCGCCGTGTAGCGCGTAGTCGTATGCGCGGCCGTACGGAGAGAAGTGCTCGCCGTGGCCATGATGAGGAAGCGGGTGCGGGTGGTGGTGGAAGAGGTCGTGCTGCCCCGTGGCGCCCTGCATGAGCGCGGCGTCGCGCGCGGACAGTCGCGGAAGGACGGGGCGCAGCTCGGCGATGCGCGCAAGGATGTGGTGCGACGGGGCGCGCGAGGGGGCGGGGGCGATGGATGGAGATGGATGGGGTGTAGCGGGGAGGACGGGAGAGGGTATTGCTTTGGGGCGGTTACTTGTGCTATTGCTGCTCGACGGCAGAGGTGGACTGGGGCTGGTTGTTATGGGTAATGGGGGCGGGGGCTCGGACCGGCGACGAGGGGCGGGGCGCGCGCGCGGGGTGCAGCAGTTGCACGCCCCGCCGGTGAGCTTGCAGCTGCAGCCCTTTGGCTCAGTGGATATGGCCGACGCCGACCCTGTGGAGTGTTCAGCGTTGTGTGCTAGGGTCAGTCAGGGGCGGCAGCAGGCATACCCCCGTGGTCCGAGTCGGACGTGGTCGACCCGCCGAGGTCGGGCACGCCGTGCGGGAACGCGGCGTGCGCCGGGAGCGTCGGGGTACCTGGGGGAGCATCTTTTGGATGAGCACCAGCATATTATTTTTGATAAAATAAAAGAGAGACACACCTTTCTTCTTTGGGGGCGCGGTGGGGGACGGTGGTTCCTTTGCCTCGCATATGCATTTTACATGGACTTGTTTTGTTTTTCGTAACTCTCTGCAGTGCTCGCACTGGGTGACTGGCCGCCCTTTCTTCTTGATCTCGAACAGCGGCCGGTCAGTGTGCTTGCAGGCAGACGACCGATGGCCTTTGATACATGTTTCACTGCGCTGCGCTTCAGCGTTGATACCAGATAAAATGCAAGCCCACTCACCAGGCGTACTTCTTGCTGCTGATTAGAACCTGCTCGTCGTCAGCCCCGTCCCCAAGCGAAAAAAAAGCGAAAAATACCATTATTCTTCGTGTGTGCGGTAGACGCTGAGCGAGAGCGCCCCGCCAGCGACGTACGGCGTGTGGTTATTGCACCAAGTACATCGCTAGAGACAGGGTATGCGGGGGATCATTGGGGTTCGGGTTTGGGTTCTGTTGACTGCAGTTGACAGCACACACACCTCTAAGGTAGGCGAATTGCGCATCCATCGAGTCACGTGAGTCACAGTGTGACACCGCCTTCCCGCCCATACCCGTCGGCGGCGTCGGGGTGGGAGGATGAACTAAAACCATAGAAACACTTGTTTTAGGTGTATTGAGGATCTGATGGTCTCAGAATATCAAAAAACGGTGTCAAAAAAAAGTTTTATACATGTTTTTTTCATAATGTTGGAAACACAAAGAGACATCGCCCTGCACACAAAAGAATTTTGAAGTCGAAAATTTCGCGCCACCCAAAAAGGAAATTCCACGGTCACGTGGGCACGTGATATGTTTGTTTTCCTTCCGTTTTTCGTCTTGCCACCCACACATATCGTAACATCTGCTCACATCTTGGTGCCCAAAGCCACACCACACATGCCCAAGCTCAAATCAGGTGCCAGGACAAAGAATCTGGGGGCTCATGCAGTCAAGGTCAGTCTCGACAAAATAATCAAATCTCCCTCTCTAATTTCGATCTATGCACAGCGGAAAAAGACTGAAAGTCTGAGCGGTGATGAGGCTCATCCTAGCAAGCGTCGCAGAAGTGCTTCCTCCACTTCTGGACGTCCGGATGGCTCTGAAAATAACGACACTGAGCCTATGCCGGACTTGATTCTTGACGATCCTGACTCTGATCCTGGCTCCGACGTGGAGGACTCCGATGATTCCGATGTAGATATTCTCGAAGAGGACGACATACCGCACCCAAGAGATGAAGCCGACTTGATTCGCTGGCTGAAGCTCAGTGACGAGCATCTCGCATCGTTGCGGACAAGTGCAGTGCCAAACCACCGTGGCAGCTATCACTCTACCAAAGTTGGGCAAGACCGGTCCATACGACGGGAGCAGGAGCTCCGAAAGGCTGAAAAGGAACGCTCTGAGAGGGAGCAAAACGAGGACAAGCGTCACGGACTAAAGGCAACCGACATACATCACTTCTTCTCCCGTGCACCACCCACAATTGCTCGCGATCGGGAGCCTGACCCTACCATCTGAAACCCGCCAATCCACATCACCAGAAGTTGAGGAGATATTCCCAGAGGTGGACAGCATGGATCTCGACTCAATTGGGCAGAACTCGGACGAAGAAACTCGAATGGAACCGTACACATCTGCGGGTACTGCAGTGAATCCAGTTTCTAGCCTCGATCCTGTGGAGGCCTCGCCCCCTCGCTTGCCCCCTCGGGGTTCAACTTCTAGGGTGACAATCGAGGATGTTTCCGACGAGGATGACGAGGAGGAATTGTCTGTAGTGCCCTCTCACCTCAGTCCTGAAGCGATGGCAGAGGAAGGTTTGGATGACTTGCCTTGGGATCCATCCGAGGAAGTTTCCCCTCGTGCGAGCAGCTCTCCAGCCCCGACCGAGTCCCCATCCCTTCCACACCACCACCACCTCCTCCTCCTCCTCCATCTTCGCCCATCGCTTCTTCGTCCGCACGGACTTTGCCTCCTGGGGCAGCCTCATATTCCCCCGGTGCACAGGGCTTCACAATGCCCAATAGACCGCGACGGTGGAAAATGCCAAGCCAAGTGCCGACAAATGACTCCGTTGACGCTGCAATCCAAAATCTGCAGAATATTCTCCACCCCAAGCGGGAAAAGGGCCGGGGGCATCGAAGCGCAAGCCTAGATATTGTGACAACCGCACGTCTCGAGTGCATGGTCCGCTTCCTTCGCTTGTACAAGGCGTCGGGATACTCGGGGTGGACTTTGCATTCCGAGTCTGTTTCCGTTGCCAGTGGCAAGCTTGGCTCGAAGACATGGCTCGGCAGAAAAATCCGTGAATGGACCATCAGCTTTTGCGAAGACAAGAAGAATATCCCCAGCCACAAGTATGGCCGCTTCAACGCATCCATTCTCTCCGATGAGGATGTCGCCGGTGACATCTTCCTTCACTTGCAGTCACTCGGAAAATTTGTCTCGGCCAAGGATATTGTTCGATATGTTGCGACCCCCGAATTCCAATCCCGTCTCCGCATCAAACGCAAAATCACGATTCGGACGGCGCAAAAATGGATGAAAAAATGGGTTACCGTTGGAGAAAGGAGCCCAGAGGGATGTATTCCGATGGGCATGAACGGGACGATGTTGTCCACTACCGCCAGAATGTGTTCCTTCCTCGGTGGAGGGAATTTGAGTCCAGGGCCCGGTGGTACAAGGATGGTCTCACTGACGAACAGGTCGATTGGGACGCTCGAATGCGGGCATTCATGAGCACAGCGATTGACGCACGTGTCGTGGTCATCTGGCGGCATGACGAGTCGACTTTCTACTGCCATGATCGTCGAGACTTGCGTTGGGTTCATAAATCTGAGAAGGCCAGCATAAAACCCAAGGGAGAAGGAGCCAGTCAAATGGTCGGTGACTTTGTCTGTGATGTTTACGGCTGGTTGCGATCGAAGAAACCAAATGCAAATGGGTGAGTGTTGTTTTGGTTGTTGCGAATGGAGTTTGATCTGTCCTGGCAGTGAATATAAACGTGCTCGACATTTGTTGAAGGCAGGCAAGACACGCGAGGGCTATCAAACGACTCAAACCATCATCGGCCAAGCCACTGTGGCCATGGACATCCTCAGTGAGGATTATTCAGATGAGAAGCATGTCTTGGCCTACGACAATGCAACCATCCACACCGCGCGTGCTCCCGACGCGCTCAGCGCTGTCAGCATGACAGCAAATCCTTCCGACAACTTCAACAAAGTCAAAGGCGCTGACAATACTGCACGCTGTGTACGCATGCGGGATGCTGCATTCCGAGATGGAACCGCACAATCTCTTTACTTCCAGGATGGTCGTTTCAAGGGCATGAAGATCCTGATTTCAGAACGACGCGCAAAGGGGCATGATCTTCCGGACCCCGATGCTCCGGCTCCAAACTCAACGACTGGGAAAAAAAATCAAGGCACAGTGTGGTTCCAGCTTCAAATGCCGGCACACCACCTCAACCCAGTGCTGTCTCAAAAAGATTCTCTACATGGAGCCGGATTTCCAGGCGCAAAAATCCATGCTTGAGGAACATTGCGAGCAGCGGGGATTTGAGGTGATCTTTTTCCCGAAGTACCATCCGGAGCTTCAATTTTATTGAGCAATGTTGGGGGTATGCCAAGCGGATTTATCGCATGTTCCCACCATCTTCCAAGGAGGAAGATTTGACACGGAACATGTTGGAAGCCCTTGATTCCGTCCCACTGGTCTCTATGCGGCGTTTTGCAACAAGATCGTCAAGGTTTGCAGATGCATATTTTCGTGGCCTTGATGGTGCAGACGCTGCGTGGGCCAACAAGAAGTACAGGGGCCATAGGACTCTCCCTCCATCGTACCTCGAGGACCTTAGACTTAGAAAGACTGCCACAGATTAAATATTAATTGTCATTGCTGGACCCCCGGTGCCCGGATCACGAATTACATCGAGTGCTCGATGAAGTTTGCTTGTACCTGTCCTGCCCAGGGGGCACCGGGGTTTTTGTTGAGAGGGCCTATGGAGCTTTTCCGTGTCCTTCGGGGACAAGGAAAGTGAACATAGGCAATTTAACTAAAGGCCGGAAGGCAGGGTGAAGGCGGGGAACAAAAGAAAGAGCCCTGTCTGTGCGGGTTGAACCGATGTCACAACCATTGAAAATGGGACTCAAGACCACTACACCATAATGCCGATGCAAGGGATCAAGTTCAAGTGTAACTCAGGTTCTTTTGGTTGCAACTGAGACATTCTTGATGTATTTCTTCTTGCTCAAGGTTCAAAAAATAAATCTGGCAGCTCCAGGGGATGAAAAACCCGAAAAAAAAAATTCTCTCCAAAAATTTCGCGCTTTCCCACGTTACTGTCACCCATCAGTCACGCTGCACGTGACTCGATGGATGCGCAATTCGCCTACCTTAAAAGCCAGCGCACGGGCCACCCCAAACAACGGATGACGGATCGGCTATCCCCGCAGAGCAGGTCACGCTGTCACGCTGGCGGTTGTCAAGCGATTCAACACACACGCGCGGTTCAAACCGCAACCAGAACCGCAGTCTGCACGAAATAGTAATCAAATATCCGCAGGGTGTACGCTGCGACGACCAGCGTTGAGCCAATGTAAGCATCGCGCCATCCCGCACCGGGCACCGGTGCGCGTTTTTCGCCAGTACAGCTCTGATTGTCGAGGGCGCCCCATACCCATTCACATCTGCCTGCCTCGCGTCGATCTATCGGATGGTCTCGTCCTTTTCTTGGGTAATCTGTTTTCGTGACGTCAAGAATCCCCGTCCAGCTTGCTGCTTATATCCTGCTGCGCAGTATCGGACCCACTAACAGCGAACGGACAAGGAAACGAGGCTATGCCTTCTCCCGCGACTTCCTTCTGAGCGCTGGTACTTATATGTACTCCATCGAGCCATCCTCCTGGCAGACGTCACTCTGCACGCTTTCCCCCCGCAAGGCCTTCCAAACGCACAGGACGCACGGGGGACTCGGGCCCTCTTAAGCACCGCAGCAGCGCTGCTTATCTCTTCGCCCCAACCCATTCGGTTTTTAGCTAGGTATGTATCTCAAGCGCCCCCGCGTTTGTCTCATTCCCCGCCCAGTCATATATAAAGAGACTTACCTCCAGTTCTCAGCCTCCCCGCGTCTGCCCATTCCCATCTCATCATGTGGCTGGCATTCCATTGAATCCTGCGGCGGGCTCGCCCCGGGACCCGAGTATGTCTTCGAACCAGGGATCCGGTATATATATTCGGTTCGCACTGACTCCGGACACACCGGCGTCTCGTCTGTTTCGTAAACTGCACGTGTAAAAAGTGGATCCCCAAGTTGCCTCGTGTCTCCTCATTGTCTTCCCATTCCCCATTGGCATCCCTGCATCCTTCCTCGGAGATCCTCGCCAGACGCCGGTCAAGTTATGTCAACCTCGCACCTCTTTTCGTCATACCTTGCCCCACAAAGGTCTCGCCTCTTCGTGTCCTTGCCTCAAGTATGTCAACCCGTTCCGTTCGCCGTGGCCAATTTCCTAAGCTTCTCCATCCCCAAGTTCCCGAACATACACGTACGAGCCGATCCACCGAAACATCGCATATTCCCGGAACTCAATATACACCAATCTAGAGTCCGTCAAACGAGTTTCTTCGACAGAACCTCAATCCGCTATGTCCTATAGCTGGCACTGGGCCTCGTTTCTTTCTATGTATACCGAACCCTAATCTTTATCCCAGTCCCTGCACTCCCGACTCCCGAAAATGCAGCCGGTCCGCCCTAACTGAACTAAACCACATTCAAGTCTCGCCGCCCAGTGTGCGTATTTCAACCTGCTTATTGCACGCCCCCGCCGGCGTCGGGTCCAGACCCACCCTCATAATTGCATCTCCTTCTTCTTCTCCTTCCCAAGTTCTCTTTCACCGAACAGGAGGTTCTCCCGATCGGAGGTCAAATTGCACCGTGTTCAGAATAAGCTCGTGCTATTCTTGCACAATTCCGGAACTCAACACGAACTTCCGCTACACCCCATACCTTCCACTGGCAAACTTTTGTCCTCGTTTCTCTTTTATATGCCAAAGCAGTTCTGATTCCCATCCTAGCACTCCCGGCTCCCGGGTATCCTAATCTGCATTGAATTCGATCCGGGTCCAACTAGACCGCATTCGAACCGCACATTCCAGCCGTGTGCTTATTTTCATTCAGTCGTACTTACATACCTCCTGGTGTCGATGCCCGGACCCACAAGCCCATTGATCGATGTGAGCTACTCACCTCAACTGAGCCAGCGAACGTACTCCATGGAGGAAATCCTCCACGCATGCGATACAACCGGCACGCTGCAACATCGATATCGATGTCCATACTCCTATATATACTTATGCGCAATCGATCCCGAGCCCC
>JARKID010000363.1:0-23840 GCA_029449255.1 Mycena polygramma | reverse complement strand
CAAAAAACGCCATCGCAGAAACTCACGTCGTAAGTGCACTCCCCGCTTGAGATCCACCGCTAACTCTCATACAGCTTATCTTGGACGAGGCGGACACACTGCTCGACATGGGCTTCCGGGAGGACATCGAGGACATCAAGCGCTTCCTGCCCCCGGTGCCGCAGCGCCAGACGCTCCTGTTCTCCGCCACGGTCTCGAAGCAGATCCAGCAGATCGCGCGCTCCACTCTCGCGCCGAACCACAAGTACATCAACTGTGTCACGGACGATACGTCGCCCGTGCACGCCCACGTGAATCAGTACCACACCATCCTGCCCAGCGCGAGCGCCCAGCTCCCCCATCTCATGCGCCTCATCGCGCACGACCAGCTCCCCGCGACGGTAAGTGTCTGTCTCTTTCTCGTTTTGTCTCGTAGATACAAACCATGTACTTTGCGTAGTCTCAATAAATTGGTTTCAAATCTCTTTTTGACTTTGAATCTCAATGAAACACATTGCTTCTCAATGGACAAGCAGAGGGCATCCAGTGCAGGATATTTCACTTGTCTTTATTTGCGTCCCGAAACTGAATCACCTCGTAATCATGCTTACACTTTGGTACCCCTAGCTCAGTCAACCTCCGCCAAGGCAATCCGCCGCCAAGGCTTCCTCCGTCGCCACTTTTCTCTTCCTATATGGTGGAGGCCTCGCGCACGGACCTCAAAATATTTACTCCTTGATTGCCTGGTCACGGGCGAAAAATGGTTTTTGCGCTCCTCAGGATGCCGTTTTGGCGCTATCTCTAAGGACTGACTACGTCTGTTACAAGGCAAGTAATTACTGACTACTGAGTACCAGGCACAAGGAATTTTGACGAGTTGAAGGTAAGGTTAGTGGTTCAACGCGCGAGGTCAGACTAGGGTTACATGTACAATCAACTTGAAAGGGAATTAGTTGCAGGTACCCATCGAACGAATCGGAACACACCTTGCTTGCTGAACTCCCACTGAACGCTCCGCAGAAGAAAAAATGAAACTGAGCCTCCAAAATGCTCAGAATCGGTGCGGTTGAGCTTCAATTCACACCTCTGTTTGGGGCGCTGTAAGCTAGTTGAGGGCAAAGTGTGAGCACGTACACATATACCTTATGTGTTGCAAGCGCCGCAGGCGGAGAAAAATCCAAGGTAAGCTCTGGAGTCTCGCCGAAATGAAGGGTTGGACTCACTCACCTTTATGGTTACCCAGCGCCTGCGGCCCGGAAAAATCTGAGCATCCCCGCTCCCATGGTGTTGATGGTCGAGGTCGAGGTCGAGGTCGAAGGCGAGGGTGATGGTCGGTGAGGGAGAACAGCGTCGAGGACGGTCATAACAACGAGAGGAAGGGGGGTGGTGGTGGTACGAAAGCAAGAGGTCCTTGACAGCTCTCGTAAATCAAATTTGGTTTTGTTCACGGAAATAAATCAGATTGTGATTTATGCAAGGAGCAAAATAATTCGCGAGGTAAGCGCACGGCGGCCTGGACCTCCGCGACAGCTCACTCGCAGCAGTTACCGTAATCATAGCTTGGAGGACGAAAAGTCTGTCTCTGTGAAGCCCTTCCGCGCGGCGTCGAATTCAACCAGGTTGAAAATAACTTGCAATCAGAACACCGGGCTGGTTGGAGGTCCCGCTCGCGGGAGATTCAGAAATTTTGAAAGGAACTGTAGCCCCATGGGACGCGTCGGTTCACTGGGGCCGTCGGGGCTGGGAGGCCGCAAAGACCATTGCTGCGGAGCCACTCGCGGGAAGCTCAGAAATCAAAATTTGAAATTGGTGGCTCGTAAGAGACAGTCAGAGGGGATTGAATAATGGGAAGGGAAGACGCTCGCAGCGTCGGTCGCGGGACGCAGGAATCCAAATTTTGATGTGCTGGAGTGCGGAGGTATTAGGCGCGCTCAGATCACTCGGGTGAGTTGCGGGGCGCCGAAAAATCAAATTTTTAAACAGAAGCTTGGCTAGGGGCCTAACGTAACCTCGCCGCGCTCCACCGTAAATTCCCTACTACAGAAGGAGAGAAACATAAGTAAGCGCGCGAAATACCATTGAGACAACGAAAAGAAGTAGAAAGGCCGCTCGCCGGACGGCCGAATATAGTGTCTAAGTTCGGGCGCCGCAGAGCGGCGCCCTGGATGCGCGACAGCGCGGACTCGGCTCATTGCACATAGTGGAGCGGGGTTTTGCCTGCCGGCGGCCAAATCTTTGAGAAAAAAGGCACGTAGAGCGCAAAAAAGGCATTACAAGACAAAATGGGACGAGTGCTCACTGGGATTGAAAAGCAGGTCGCGGGAACGCGATATATGGTGTCGAAGCAGTTAGCGCCGCTTCGCGGCGCCTCCACGGGCTACTGAACGCCCACCGGGACAGGAACACGCGGCGCATTGGGCTTGTGGGCGGGATTTTGCCTGCCGGCGGCCAAATCTTTGAGAAAAAAGGCCCGTTAGAGCGTGAAAAAGTCATCACAAGGCAAAATAGGAAGTGTGGCTCACCAGTGTTGAAATCCCGCTCGCGGGAAGTTGATACACAGAGTCGAAGTTTGCGCGCCGCAGAGCGATGCGCTGCATACGCGAGAGTGCGGGGCCGGCCTGATTGCAGGTCGCGGCGGGGTTTGCCTGCCGGCGGCGAATTGTCTGAGAAAAAATGACACGTTAGGGCGTGAATAAGGCTTGAAAACGAGAGAAGAAAAGATAACTCACCGGTGTTGTACGCCCGGTCGCGGGAACACAATACATAGTGACAAGACATGGCGCGCCGCGCTGCGGCGCGCTTCGTACGGCAGCGCTCGGGGTCGGGCATTGCACATGGAGGCAGTACATGCCTACCGGCGGCAAATTCCTTGAAGAAAAGGTCAGTGAGTGCACAAACAAAGCAAGATAGGAATGCAGGCTCACCAACATCGGCACGTCGATCGCGGGACGGCGATACGTCGTCTCGGGGCTATCAGCACCGCTGCGCGGCGCCTCCGAGCGAATGCAGAGATTCCAGACGACGCGCGATGGCCCACAAAGCCACTCGCCGGAGCGCAAGCGCCATATGTTGTCTTGAGGCATCCCGCAGCAAATGTTCAATGGGGCTCCGGCGGCTCAGAAGAGATGGCCAGCAATTCTCGGGCCATGGGAATGAATCCAGAGGAGTTTGGAGTGTTTGTGACTAATGAGAGGTGGAGACATGAGGCCCAGGTGGATGTTGCGTCGTCGTTGCGTTGACGGAGTGGTGGTGGGAGCGGAGTTGAGCTTCCCATCAAGTCGCAAAGTGGTCACAACAACGCGCCGCCAGCTCCCGATGATCGACCGCGGTAAAATCTGCGGCGGATGCACTGAAACACACACCCTCCACCGCCTTTCACCGCCGACTCCGGGACGTCGCACGGCGACTCAGCGCACCCTGGGAGGCCGCGACTTTTTGCCGATTTAGGCGCTGCCACATCAGCTCGCTACCTTATGTCGCCCTGAGTTCAGGACCCTTCGTCGGATCTATGGTGGAGCTGCCACTGCCTGCGCTGTCCCCGTGTCCACGCGTGACCTCGGGTTCAACCATGCGGTTTTGGTTGCTTTTTGGCAAGATGGTTTTTTTTTCTTCTGACCACAAACCCCACCCTGGAATTTTCACCAAATGAAGGCGCCAATTAAGCGAGTACGATGTGATTTTTTTGGCATTTTACGCCGCGAAACTGGTCTGACATGGGATTTTTTTTCGACAGGCCGCACGTGGTACCACTACGCCTGCGTCCAAATTAGGAAGGTCTGGTTGAAATCCCAGCAATTCGATTTAAATTTTTCAAGGAAGTGTAAAATTAGCCGAAGCGTGTGAAATACATTATTGGAACCTCTCAAACGTGCCTGTCGGATTGTGGAGCCTCAAGGGAGCCACAGAGTATAGGATTCAAGAAAACCCTGCCTCTGCGAATAACTCGATATTGCAGCACCACTGGTGCTTGGATTCGGCCAAATAGTCACGTGAATACTCCACCCTATCCTCCGAGCCGTTCCTGAAGATCTTGCGGCCCACGGGCGTCCAGGGACGCAGCAACATGCGGAATTGTGTTTCCCATGAGTTCCGCTGCCCGCACATTCCGGCTGCCGCAATACCTATTCTTATCAACGGCGAACTCAAGGTACGTAATTTCAATCCGTAATCTATCAGCGGTACCTGTCTCATCGTTGCGCGTAGTCTCTTCAGGAATATTTTCACCCGGACGACTTTTTGTGTTTTCGTTCTCGTGCAAGCCTTTGCAACGGAACACCTACCGTGAGAACTCAACATGCTTAGAATCAAAATTTTGAACACATTGCTAACACATAGCTCACACAAATTGAAAGTCTTCGAATTTCTCGCTTCGACGTTGAAACCATGTCCGTTTCCGGACCAACTGCGGCGCATCGGAGTTGTCGGCGCAATGCGCTGGCACTCCACTGTTTCTCCCATGTCGCGCTTAAATTTCTGTATATTAACCCCCGAGCCTCCGCCATCTCAACATGGTCGACATTCACCCACTTTCCCTCCTTCCCTCCTCCGAGGTCCCGAGCTCACCGGCATCCCGGCACCGTGACCAGCTTTCCGGCTCACTTCTACGCCCTCATCTTGCCCTTGCTGCTCTTACCTTTGTTGTTTCTTCACTTCAGCCCGCCCACGGCCTTTCCCGGCACCATCAAGCCGACTCGGCGTGCCCTTCCCACGCCGCCTCTTGGACATCAACCACCACCAACGTCGTCCCACCTCATTCAACCAAGGTCAGTGAACTCGTATATACTCTGCTACATACTGACCCACCTTTCATTAGCTTCTTTCAAGCTTTTCTAGCCCGTTTTACCCCGCCGTTCATTCGCGAACGTGGCGGCTTTGTTTTGGATTGGTTTTTGGTTCAGTAGCCACAAAGTGCGTACTGAACTTCCTTTTCGTCGCACAGATCTCTTTGCTAACGCTTCTCTTAAGCCTTTACATTTTTGTCTATAAATCCATCATACAAACTTTCACTTGTGTTCACTTGGATGAACGCAACTTCGCCATTGTTGACTTCAAGTCTTGCGAATCATGTATGTCCTTACCTTTTCTGTTCTGAACCATTACTGACCCTCGTTTGAATAATTTTTATAGGCCTTGGATCTCGTCCGACTTGCTCAGCATTCAACCGCGCTGACTGCTGGTTCGATACTTATCTTTGTGGTAAGCTTTCTTTCCATGGTCTCAATCACTTTCTGACTTTCGCATGTAGCCCTATTGGCCAAATTGGCGAATCCGGCGAGGTATTGGTTTCGTTTCAGTTCAAGGTAAGTCATTAACTCCAGCTATACTCGGATTGACCGTCGTTGAATAGGCTTACCTTGACTCTGCTCGGACAATTCGTTGAAAAGGTATGTCTCGATTCTTTGTGCTTCAATTCGTCACTGACTGTCGTTTGACTCGTTGTAGTATGACGGTCAAAATGCACTTTTATTATTTCGACACTTTCTTCGAGATTCCGACACTTTTATCGCCACATTCAGTACTTTCGGACACTTTTATCGGCATCAAGACCTCTAATAAAAGTGTCGTGAAAACTGACCTTTTTCACGACACTTTTATTGACCTTGCTTGAATCCCGACACTTTTGTTGGAGCCAAAATTTTTTATCCCCGGATATAGATCCCAGGTGGCTTGTAGAAACACCTAAGAAAGGAACTCCTTACGGCCTCTGGGAAAGCAGGGACAACCTTGCCAGAACCGTTAGGATTGCCGGATCAATTGTGTCATCAAAGGCTGATCTTCCACCTGATGCAGCCTGGTCGTTCGGCGTCGTGAGCCAGCCCCAAGGATAGAAGTAAAAGAACTTGTGATCCCCAAAACATACTACATCTCCCTGCTGTCCACTATGAAGGTATCCCTTGGCTGAAGACTGTCTCCGCGGGAAGCCGCTGTGATCTTGATCCGGTGCTTGATCGGCATCGTGGCGTGCGATGCCGAATACGGCTAGATGCCAGTTCGGCTGTATCTGCTGTCCCGGAGGCCTCACAAAGCTTTCCTCTGCAGCCACCAATCCTAACACTACCCGGGACCTATATCCGGGGATAAAAAAATTGGCTACAATAAAAGTGTCGGGATTTGAGTGCGCTGAATAAAAGTGTCGTAAGTTGGATTGGGGTCAATAGAAGTGTCGCGGAAACTGACCTTTTCCCGACACTTTTATTAGAGGTCTTGATGCCGATAAAAGTGTCCGAAAGTACTGAATGTGGCGATAAAAGTGTCGGAATCTCGAAGAAAGTGTCGGAATAATAAAAGTGCATTTTGACCGTCATATTGTAGGGCTTCAGCGAGACTGACTTGCCTCGCAGCGGCGCTTCACAAAGTCTACGATCGTAAGTCTTACTCACGCCTTGATTCATTACTGACCTTTGGTTCGTTCATTCTAGTACCACCTCAGCTTCATTGAAACAAGTTTGTATGGCGTCTAACAAGGTCGTAGGGACTGGTCTGACGATATGTAATCAACTTGGGTGCTCGCTCTGACCGTTCAGTTTTTCTAACTCGCGCCTCAGATTTCAAATGTGCAGTCACCTTTGGCTGGTTTTGGTTTTGAAGGGAAGGATATGCGGTCCCATGGCCTCAGGTGCGTCTCATTAACATCCGTTTAAGCTTCGTTCATTGACTAATGGAAGTTCAAAGTTCACCCTTGACGTCGGATTCCAATGCCGCTGCGAGCGTTGAGAGATTAGCTATTCTACAAGGTCCGTTGAACTTACCTTTGCGTTGACTACACGTTCACTGACCTTTTTGTAGCTACGCTAGACAACTTACTCCGGCCTAGAACGCCGAGACTATCTTCAAGTTGAATCAGGTACTTACGTCTCGTTCAAAAGTTTTCATTAATAACAAGTTGTTGACTCAGTTCGGTTTAGAAGTAGATAGTCAAGTATACCTAGACTATTCCTTGGGTGTTCTGGCTTGTACGTACACGAACTAGGTGCGTTCATTTCGTTCTCATCTGACCTTATCTCGACTAACTTTTCTATTCTTCTTCAAGTTCAACCACGGCGACGTCGACTTGTGTCGGATTTGGATTTGGATTTGGATTGGGATTGGTCTTCAGATGACCCTACCGGTGCGTTCATCTTGCCTTTAGCTTCACTTCATGTTTACTGACTTATCTCAGACGACTTCAATTTGGCTCGCCGTGGGTTGGAACGTCGAAATTATCCTCAAATTGCCCGGTACGTCGTGTTCAGTTTACTAATGAACCTTCCGTGTTGACTGACTGGATTATTTTTCTCTTAGACTATAGCCTTCTTCTTCAATCTTCGTGTCCACGAACTCAGAGCTATTTCTCGCGACTAGTAGCTACACTGAGGGTACGTTCAATTCAATCCTTACCTGACCTTCATTCGATTGACTTGTATGCTTGTTCTGTAGTCGTACCTTCGCATTTTTGTGTGTTAGTTCAAGCACCTTCCAGCGGCTTCTGGTTGGCCTGGATGTGAGGGTTAGGTTCGGGTGTATACGTAGAATTATTGTCTTGAGGCTGAAGGTGCGTCCTGACTTACTCCGGGCGTTGGTTTTGTAACTAACCTTTGGTTGGATTCAGATCCATCGACTCTCGTCGTCGAGTTCAACCACAAGTTCGACTTGGGGATCAATGCCTGCCTTGCAGCGCAAGCATTGCCCAAGTCGTTCTTTGCTGGCTTGAACTGACTTTGAACTAGTTTTATCTCCATTATACGTCGTCTAGTCTAATTACAATCTTTGTGTCGACATTGGATCAATGAATGGTAAGCCTTTGTTTCGTTCTCAAATCAGTGGCGCACTTACCTTACATGCTTTAGTTCAATATTGCACTTACCTCCAAATCAACTAACCCTTTCGCCGTCAAGGCAAAGTCAACACCAACTCGCGTCGCCTTCCTTGTGAGTCCACCACTTGTCCAATATCTCTCCCATCTCATACTACTGACCGCATGTTTTCTCCTTCAAACCCTCGTTGGATTCATTCGAGCTTCGAGTTCAAGTCCAGTTGAACTCGGTCTCGAATCTCAAGGTCAGTAAATCTTAACTACGCTGCTCGTTGAATTTCCGAGCTGGCTGCATTCCTGACCTAGTCGCGACTTGACCCAAGCATTCAAGCAGAGTGGTTAACGAATCCGTTTAGTGCCCAATGTTCAACCGGTATGTATTTTTGTCTTGTTGTTCATTTTCGATCCGGGCTGACCTACCTATTCTACAGATACTATCTCAAGAATCAAGCCCCGCTCGTACTCGGCCAACGCAACATAGTCACTGCAAGGTATGTACTTAGCTGCTTTGAATCTCGGTTCGTCTTACTGACTAGATTTGAATTTGAGATTGTAAGGACGGAATTCGTTGACGTTCAAGTCAACGCAACTGGAGGGACTCAACGTACCTTTCAGGGGCTTGAACGAGCCGGTGTACTCTTCAAGTACATTATTTTTTGGTGCGCTTGCTTCCGAGTTCATTTGCTTCTAATCTGACTCTCCCTCGTTTCGTCTCCAGGTTCAATAGCAACTTGTAGACTGCGATCACAACTCCGCAATTCAAACGCATCGACATTTCAACCCGGCATTCGGCCGCGTTCAACGTTCAACATTCAGTGCATCGACGTACATACTTACCAGGACTAGATTATGCAGGTGTAACTAATCACGTAGAGGTAAGTCGACGCGTTTGATTATGGGCAGGCTTTACTTACTCATTTTTCTCCAGTTCAACTTGAACGCTCCCAACGCATTCACTTGTCAAATCCTGCTGATTGATCTCCAACTCGGGTACGCTGCGAGTCGATTTGAATTGAGGTACGTTGCGTTCTAAGTAATCAATTACATACTCACTCACGCGCTTGCTCTTCTACAGATCCAAATCGACTCTACTACGCAAATCAAGGGCTCCCAGCCACGACTTGCGTTGCACCCAAGGTACGTCTCCAATTCTGTTTCTCCTCATTTCACTGACTTTCAACTCGCCCAAGATTCGAATGTAAAATGGTTATATTGCAATGATTTAGCCTATACATCATGTATGTACGGATTTGGGGAGCGGGATGGAAAGGGACGGGGGGAAGGATGGAGAAGGAAATCGGGCGGGAGGCGGGAGGTGGGGCGGGACGGCGGCGCGCGACTCCGCGCAAGTGAGATCCGTGACGGATGCCGCGTCCATACGTGAAACAGGCCGCGGCGATTGCAAGTCGCAAAGTCGCACGCGGCGACGCGGGACTTGCCTGCGCTGGCGCGCCGAATGGGATGGGGATTGGGGAGGAGGAGGGAGAAAGAGGGATGGGGGGCGAGGTGCAGATAGAGGCGGAAGGAAACGCACTTGTGGCTGGCGTGCGGCGTGCGGCGTGCGCGGAAGGCGCAAGCACCGCGGACGATGGAGCGGGCTTTCGCGCGCCGGATGTGCTGCGTCCTGGCGTATCCTTGCTTGTCTCGTGCACGGCGGGGTGTTGCACGAGTGCGCAGATGCGCGCGTCCAGCAAGCGCGCGGCGTCAACGTGGATAGAGAGAAGAAAAGTTGGCAAGCAAGTAAGAAGGGAGGGACTGCGACGCACCTGGAGTGCGCAAGCCCACTGCGGCTGCGATGACGTGGCAGGACGCATCGCCGCGCTCTCTCTCCCTCGCGCGCGGAAAGTACGGGTCCTCCAGCAACATCCCTCCGCTTGCGCCAGGGGCGCGCTTGCTCTTCTTGGACCGCAGGATCGCGCGCTTGAGCTTGCGCGGGGATCTCCGGGGTGTGCGCGGGCGAAGCAGGATGCCATCGCGAAGGCGGTGGTGTCGACCTCAAGCTTGGGGACGGGTGCGTGTAGCCTCGAAGTGCACGATGAGCGCAGCGAGCATACCGATGGAGGTGTGCACGGGAGGTACGCTGACAAAAACCCGAGGTGTAATTACCAGCTCACGAGTCACGACAGAGGGGGCGCGCCACCTCGAATGCCCGTCGGGCGTCTGCACCTCGAGGTTCACGTTCACAGAGCCCTTCTCCGTGACAACCCGGGCGCGGCGAAGATCCCGCCGAATGTCTCTGTAAATCCAGCTGAGGAGGAGGGAAAGGGAGGCGGGAAGCGCAGATAGGGTGGAGCACGTAGCTTGTCGCTAGCGCGTGGCGGGGTCTTCTTTGCGTTGAAGCCGGCGTGACGAGAGCGCGGGCATCCGCGCGTTCGATGTGCTTCGTCCTGCCGTACGTCGTACACAGCGGCGCCGACCTGGCGGGGTGTTGCGCGAATGGGAAGGACGAGCCCCGCTGCTTCTGCTGGTGTGCGTCAGTCAGCGCAGGGAGAGGAACACGCAGACCGACACTGTGGTTCCCTTGCTGACCGCAGCGTCGAGGGTGTATGAAAGGCAAGGGAAGCAAGGCGACGGCGAGGCGCGGTGGACGAGGGAGAGGATGCGCGGTGCGCAGTGCGGAGGTTCGTCGGGGGCGTTGCGCGTGTCGTTGTGCGCGACGTCGTTATGGCGTAGTGCTTGCGTGCGGCGTCGACGGGGAGGGAAACTGAGTTTCATGTTGCTGGCAGGCTGGTATACAAGCAGGACGACACTTCGCGGCCCGCAGACTCGGCGCACAACGGTATCCGCACGGTGTACACACTGGTGTAGCCCTCGTCCAGGCGATCTGCTGCCAGAAGCGTGCGACCGCCCGGCGAAGGTGTCGGTTCGTTGTGCAGGACGCGGTGTGGTGACAGCCGGCACGGTGGCGGTCCACGTGCCATCAGCAATTGGAATTATTTTTTTCACCACCCTTCCTCTTCCCGTCGTCCTTCCTCCTCTCCTCCGTCTACTTTGTCCCTTGGGGACAAAGGACATGGCGTCCTCCTTATGGTCGCGAGCATCGTCAGGATGCCTCGCTTCGACCTCCAGAGCATTGTGCTCTCGACCGTCCTTCTCCCCAAATTGTGCGTGTTCTCGACTCAATTATATATGCCTGCTCCTCGCAGGGGGCCTTCCATCCCTCCAATCCTTCGCGTTCCGCACCAGAATGCTAACATATCCATAGCTCTCGTTTCGCTCCTCCGGTCGTCCACTTGCAGGCGCTCTTATGCAGCGGCAGCAACACACGTAGCGGAACCGGAACGCAAGTTCACTTTCCTCCACCGTGCTCATGCATACTTACCCCCCCTTTCCAGTCGAGTCGGACGTTGACCGCAAGGGTGCTTCCTTCCT
This sequence comes from Mycena polygramma, assembly GCA_029449255.1. Taxonomy (NCBI): domain Eukaryota; kingdom Fungi; phylum Basidiomycota; class Agaricomycetes; order Agaricales; family Mycenaceae; genus Mycena; species Mycena polygramma. The sequence continues at coordinate 12,697 of JARKID010000363.1, read as the reverse complement.
GTCCTTGAAGGGCAAGATCACGCAGCAAACTCTCGACGCCATCACGGTGAAGCCCTTCAAGCTCACGAACATGTCCCCGGTGCAGGCCGAGGTTCTGCCATTGCTCCCTGCGCTCGCAGAGCCCTACGACCCCGAAAACAGGAATCACGTCCGCGACCTGCTTGTCCGTGCAAAAACGGGAACGGGGAAGACCCTCGCGTTTCTCGTACCCGCCATCGAGGCACGCGTTAAAAGCATCGAGGAGCACGTCGCAAAGAACAACGACACCGGGAACATTGGCGTCGCCAAGCAGCGTTTTGGGCGGCGGACCGTCGGGACGCTGGTAATCAGCCCACGCGGAGCTGGCGACCCAGATCGCCAACGAGGCGCTCCGGCTGACGCACAACCACACTGATTTCGAAGTTCGGCTATTAACCGGAGGGTCAAGCAAGCGCATGCAAATGCGGGACTGGATGAAGGGACGCAAGGATATCGTTGTCGCGACGCCCGGACGACTGCGTGATCTCCTCGAGTCGGAGCCGGACGTCAAAAACGCCATCGCAGAAACTCACGTCGTAAGTGCACTCCCCGCTTGAGATCCACCGCTAATTCTCGTATAGCTTATCTTGGACGAGGCGGACACACTGCTCGACATGGGCTTCCGGGAGGACATCGAGGACATCAAGCGCTTCCTGCCGCCGGTGCCGCAGCGCCAGACCCTCCTGTTCTCCTCCGCCACGGTCTCGAAGCAGATCCAGCAGATCGCGCGCTCCACTCTCGCGCCGAACCACAAGTACATCAACTGTGTCACGGACGATACCTCGCCTGTGCACGCCCACGTCAACCAGTACCACACCATCCTGCCCAGCGCGAGCGCCCAGCTCCCCCATCTCATGCGCCTCATCGCGCACGACCAGCTCCCCGCGACGGTAAATGTCTGTTTTGTCTCGTAGATACAAACCATGTACTCGTAGCTCAATAAATTGGTTTCAATCCAATAAACTCAACCTCGCTTGTGTTTATTTGCTGAATCACCTCGTAATCATGCTTACACTTCGCGAACCCTAGCTCAGTAACCTCCGCTAAGGCAATCCGCCGCCAAGGCTCCTCCGTCGCCCACTTTCTTCTTTCTCTTATTGTTTTCTCGCTCGAGCACGGACCTCAAAATATTTGCAAGTTGATTAGCGGGTCACGAGAAAATTTTGGGGTTTCTGAGGTGCTCAGGATGCCGTTTTGGCGCTATCTCCCAGTCTTATGCTAGGTAAGTAATTACTGACTACTGACTACCGGGCATAAGGAATTTCTGAAGACTGGAAGGTAAGGTTAGTGGTTCAATTGGTGAAAAGCGACTCACTCGAGTTACTTCTTCCAGGGTTACAATCAGCTTGAAAGGGAATTAGCTGCAGGTACCCATCGAACGAATAAAGACATACCTTGCTTGTGTACTCCCACTGAACGCTCCGCAGGAGGAAAAAAAATGCAATTGAACCCTCAAACTGCCCGGAATGAGCACGGTTGAACTCGAACTCGCACCCCGGTTAGGGTTAAAGTCAAGTTCTGAAGCGCCGTGAATCAGTTGAGTCCACACTTGGAACGAATAATAACACACCTTGCCCCCGCCATCCCATCCACGGCGCCGCAGGCAGAAAAAAATCAATTGTAAGCTCCCAAATGCCGCGAAATCATAGTAGTTGGGACTCTCTCACCTTTAGCAATACCCAGCGCCCGCGGCCCGAAAAAAATCAGCATCTCCGCCGAACTCTAAACTCATCCCATGTCGTGTAAGGTGAACGTGCACCCGCGGCCGAAAAAATTGGGACATTGACTGTGAAACATGTAAGATTTAACGGTTAAGTTGATTAAATGGAAAGACTCACCGTGGCGCCGCAGGCGGAAAATTTGGGTTTGAAACCCGTAGAATCGGGCCCCGAACGCGACTCGACGGCGGGCGCTCGCGGGAAGCCCGAAAATCGAATTTCGACTTTGGGCTGCGCCGCGGGGGGGTCGAAGATGTACAGGATGGGAGATGAAGGTATGTGCGCGATCACGGATGCCGGGGGAAGTCGCCCACCTGAATCCCCGCTCGCGGGACGTCCAAAAATCAAATTCTGACTTTAGACTTTGCCGCGCGTCGGCGCTGTCACCAGCTAAAGCTGGCTGCGCGGGAAGCTCAAATATTGCGCCGACTGTGGCGCCGCGCAGCGGCGCCATGACACACGGCGAATTGAGCGTGTAGATGGGACGCGCCTGCCGGCGGCCAAAAGCATTTGAAAAAAGTGAGTGATTAGCCGAGAAAACACTGTCAGATTGAACTTGAAGCGAGGCGCACCTGCAGCGGAACCCCACTGGCGGGAAGCTCAAAACAAGGGTCGACGTCGGGGCCGCTGCGCGGCGCCTCCTCGACGAGCTAGGCCCAACACAAGTTGATCCCACCCATCACAGACGGCAAATTCAGTGTGTCGACGCGGACGTGCCTGCCGGCGGCCAAAACTTTTGAAAATAGTGCGTCAGATGGCAGTGAGATGAACACAAAAAATGTGAACTTACCTGTACTGTGAGGCCGCTCGCGGGAAGCTCAAAACAAGGGTCGATGTCGGCGCCTCCACACCGAGCTGGACAAGGTGCAAGTCCAAACCCAAACCAACCACGGCACACGGCGCATTGCAGTCGCAGACGGGGTGTTTGCCTGCCGGCGGCCAAAAAGTTCTGAAAAAGCGGTCAAAAAATGCGAGCAAAATGCAGCTCCAAGACAAGGTACGAACCTTGGTTGGCGGAAGTTGATATGGCGTCTTGGGACGAAATTCGAGGGTAGGAGGTGCGAGGAGGGAGTTTGGAGAGGGGAGAAGGGAAGTGGGAGGTGGTGGTGGTGGTGGAAGGACAAGAGCGAGTGTACGTTTCGTTTCCAGGGATGCGTAACGTATTCGGCGCAATCAAACTAATAAAATATGCGAGAGTTTCAAACAGATTGACGTGCGGAATAAGAGGTGGGTCTACTTGCGTTCCTCAAACTTCTGTTGGTGTAACTTCAAGTATGCCATGCAAGAAAAATACTCCAGTGGCTAGCGAACGACTCAGTTCAACCCAGGAAATTGGGCGAGAGGAATCCCAGATATCCACATTCCGATTGTATTCCGGGCTTGGGCCGCGCGCGTAGTTGCCCTGAGTGTCAATGTCGTTATTGAGTGATGATGTGTTTCGAATGTCAAGCAAAGTATTCGCAGCTCTTCAACATTCCGCCTGCATTCATGGTGAGGGTGCGCAAGCAGTGCTTGTGTTGGTTTAGTTCAAGTTAGCATAAAAATGAGAGCAGTGAAGAGTATTCGCGGGTAGTGCAAGACAGCTGAGCGACACAGGCATCAAAATGCACACATGTTGCAACAGTCGGCGGCGAACTCCAAGCAACAGCCTGCGGCGGTATTGCCGCCGATGATGACCCTGAAACAGGCACATTCCGGCAGCAATGCAAATCATCTCTCCACGGCCTCCTGCGGCCACCGTGTCCGCCCTCGCTCATTTCTTTGGGGCGGAGATTTTCTTTTTCCGCGCACTTGTTACGCGCTGCCAGCTTTCGGTACATGATATTGCTCCGACTTCCAAGCCATTTGTTGGTACTATGGCTTAGCGGCTGCCCCACACGTATTTCCGTCCTTCTCCGATTTCATGGGTTCAACTGCGCTTTCTTGCAGGTTTTGGTTGTTTTTTGGGCGAAAGATTTTTTTTGGAGCACAGTCGAAGCTCCTATTAATCAAAGATACAAAGTTGGGCAATACTTACCTTTTTTTGTTTTGGATCAAAAATTGCTCTTGAAGCCGAACAATTTTTTTTCCTCTCGCCGAACTCAACGCCACGCGTCCAAAATAGGAAGTTATGGTTGAAATCCGCCCGGTATCGAGATTCTACTTTTCTTGGTGAAGCAAAAAATTACCCGAACCGTGGGAAATGCTTCTTGAATGGCATTTCAACGTTCCGGCTGAGTCCGGAGACCTCAGAGGGAATCCATGGTATGTGGTTGAAAACTACGTGTTTTGTCAAAATTCAACCGTTGCACTGGCAGTATCAATTCAATTCAGCTAAATTATCACCTGACTATTTAGTTGGTCTGTTTGAGCCCCACTGCAAAGTCCTGCAGCCCACGGAGCACATGGGGGGCCGCAATATGCGAAATTGCGGAATCCGTGAATTCCGCTCCCCAAAGTTCCGTATCCCCAAGGCATCTATTCTTGGCGACGGGGAGCTCATCGTACGTAACCCACATCAGTAATCTATCAGTTGGGCCAGGGACAACGCCGCGCTTCGTCTCCATTGAAACATTTTCCTCCCATCGACTTTTCTGTGTTGTGCTCTGCTGCTTCCCCCTTCACCGGAGCATGTACCGTCGATGCTCAGCATTCTAAGAAACAAATTTTTGTTGTCACTTCATGTGTGAAGCTCGCAGAAAAAACAAGTTCTCAACCACGATGGCCGTTACACTGGGTGACATACTCCAACTAACCGCGGGAGCGCAATTCGGCCACAGCCCCCGCTTGCTCTGACTCAGTCAGCAACATCTCCCACGTCACGCTAGCGGCAGTCCATAAAAGCTGGCGGACCACCCCACTAATTTCTCATCCGCCCACTTTCCCTCTTCTTCTCCTTCGAGGTCATCGGGTCATCGGCACCTGAGACATTGGCCTCTGCCGCCATCCGGTGTGCTTCACAGCACCTGCCGTTGGCTCACCGTGCCCTGCCGCTGCCCTCGCCGCTGTTTTTCTTTCGCTCGCCACGCCCCATCAAGCCGACTCGGCGCGTCCTTCCCACGCCGCCTCTTGGACATCAACCACGACCGGCGCTGTCGAACTGGCCAACCAAGGTCAGTGGGCTCTTACAGCCTCTTATACATACTCACCTGCCTTTCATTAGCTTCATTCAAGCTTTCTAGCTCGTTGTGTCCGCCTTTCATTCGCAAACGAGACGGCTTGTTTTTGGTTTAGTAGCCACGAAATGGGTACTAGACTTTATTTTCATCACACAATTTCTTTGCTAACATTTTTTTTGAAGCCTCTATAGCTATGGCTACAAGTCCGCCATACAAAATCTGCAACACCCTTCATCCGGATGAACGCAACTTCGCCGTCATTGACTTCAAGTTCTGAGAATCAGGTTTGTGCTTAGCTTTCCTGCTCAATGCCACTACTGACCATCGTTTGAATTCTTCCAGCCCTTCGACCTCGTCTGACTTCCTTAGCATTCAGCCGCGCTGACTCCTGGTTCGAATAATCTGTGGTAAGCTTTCTTTGCACCTCCACAATCCCTTACTAACCTTCGTCTGCAGATATTGGCCAAATTGTGGAGCCTAAAGCTTACCTCCAGTGAACCGACTCCATTTCAGCTCAAGGTAAGTCATTGACTCCCGTTATACTCGGATTGACCGTCGAATAGGCTTGGAATCGATAACTTGACTTCGCTCGGCCGATTTTCGTTGCAAAGGTATGCCCTTGATTTCGTTCTTCATTACTGACCGTCTTTTGACTCGTTGTAGGGCTTGGATCTCGACTCTATTGACTCGCAGCGGCGATTCACGACTCACAGCGGCGACTCACGGACTCGCAATAGGCTTCATATGGTAAGTCTTGTCCTTTCCAGCTTACGACTCAGTTCAGTACTGACCTTCAATTCTTGCAGCCTTTTCGTATTGCCTCAGCTTTGTCGGATTGACTTCGTGTAGCGTCTAATTCAGGTCATAAGTACTGGTCTGACGATGCAGAGGTATGTATATGACTCTGACGCTTTGATTTTTCTGACTCCGCCCCGACTTTCTGTTAGATTTCAAGCGTCGACTCACCTTGGAGTCTTGTTGGTTTGAAGGGAAGGATGTGCGCGGGCTTTATGGCTCCAGGTGCGTCTCATTAACATCCCTTCAAACTTTATTCATTGACTAATTGAAGTTCAAAGCTCACCCTTGATGTCGGATTCCAATGCCGCTGCGAGCGTTGAGAGATTAGCTATTCTACAAGGTCCGTTGAACTTACCTTTGCGCTGACTATACGGTTACTGACCTCTTTGTAGCTACTCTAGACAACTTGCACCGGCCTCGAACGCCGAGACTATCGTCAAGTTGAACTAGGTAAGTCTCGTTCAAAAGTTTTCACTAATAACTTGTTAACTCAGTTCGGTTTAGAAGTAGATAGTCAAGTATACCTAGAATATTCCTTGGGCGTTCTGACTTGCACATACACGAACTGGTGCGTTCATTTCGTTCTCATCTGACCTTATCTCGACTGACTTTATATTCTTTTTCAAGTTCAACCATTGGGACGTCGACTCGTGTTGCATTGGGGCTGGGATTGAGATGGTCGGGGCCTCACAGGTGCGTCGAGTTTACCTTTACCTTCACTTTATCTTTACTGACTTATCTCAGACGACTTCAATTTCGTTCACCCTGGCTTGGAACGCCAAGGTTACCGTCACAGTGCCTCAAGTACAACCATCGCGACTTCAACTCGTGTTACATTCAGGTTGAGGTTGGGATGGTTGAGGTCTCACAGGTGCGTCGAGTTTACCTTTACCTTCACTTCATGTTTACTGACTCTTCTCAGACGCGTTCAACTTGACTCGCCCTGGGTTGGATTGGCGGGGTTATCCTTTAATTGTCAGGTACGTCGGGTCAATTTTGTATTGAACCTCTCGTGTTGACTCGACGAGCAGAGCTATGCTCCTCCTTGCTAGCAAGACTTTGGTCTTGTTCAGTCGTCGTGTCCACCGTACGTTCCATTCTTAACTGACCTTCGTTCAGTTGACTTATCCTGTTTCGTAGTCGTACCTCTAGTTTGTGATTGTCCAGGTAAGCTTTCCCTTCGCATTTTGTGTACTAGTTCAAGTTATTGACCCCTTGCAGCGGAGTTTGGTTGATTTGATGTAGTGGGTTGGGTTCGGGGTTTACAATCGTGTTGAGGCACAAGGTACGTGTTTATCTCGGGCGTTGGTTCGTGGTTGAATTCAAATCGAGTGCAACCACAAGTTCGACTCGATTAATCTCGCACCCCAAGCATTGGGCAGGCCCGATTTGTTCCCTGCCGGGCTTGCACCGACTTCAACGTAGATCTATTCTAGTTACATCTACTGTAGTCTACTCTAGTTTTTTGTGTAGACGTGTATCAATGGTAAGTCTTTCTCACTTTCCCTCCGTTCAACGATCCACTTATCTTATTTGCTTTAGTTCTCGCTCGTACTTACCTCCAAGCCAATCAAGTGGCCAACTCAAAACCAACCTCAACCCAACCCCAACTCAACCCCAACTCGCGTCGCCTTACTTGTGAGGCAACCACTTGTCCAATACTGAGTTCTATCTTACTGACTACGTGTTTTTTCCAGAGCGTCCCGAGATCGTTGAAGACCTCATCCGAGCCTCAAGTTCAAGTCCATTTGACCTCGGACTCGGATCTCAATCCAAGTCAGTGAAGTTTAACTACACTACTCGTACGAATTTCCTCGCTAATTGCATTCCGTGCCTAGTCGCGAACGTTCGGGGCTTGACCAGCATTCAACGACTCCGGCATTCCAATGTATTTTTGTTGCGTTGTTCGCTTTCGATCCGGGCTGACTTACTTTACTTCTCTACAGATACTATCTCTATCTCGAGATCTCCACCCCGAACCCCGCTCATTTTTGTTCATTCCCTTCCCTTCTCTTGCTCAAACAAGGTAAACCATCCAATCCAATCTCTCCTTCACACGAACACTTACTCACCTTTCACTCAACCCAGCCCCTCAATCCAATCAACGTTCGATCAACCCCCGAGCTCAATATATCGTTCTATTAATTCCCTAAGACGAAGGTAAGCATTGCATTAGTTCGATTCGGGCTTGAGCTCATTTTTGGGTTACTGATAGCATTTGATTTGGAGTTGGAGTTGGAGGTGCGCGGGCGGGGTTGATTTGTGAGGTGAGTTTTTGATTCGATTCATCTTGCGCGCGCGCTGACTTCGTTTTTTGCGTTAGCATTGATTCGTATTCTACACGCCCGGCTTGCGATTCACTCGACCGCCTTGTTCTAATCCGCAAGTCCCCGTCTTTCCTTTAATTTTCTCCGTTCACTCACAATCCCACAGATTTTGGAGTAGACCCCAAACGAATGCATTCAATTTGTAGCTAGACTACAAATTCGTACTTACAGATACAGGTACGTAGACAAAAGTCCGTATGTAGAGTAGCTATTTATCTAGTTAGATAGTTAGCTGATTAGCTATGTAGGTAGAGGTCCCACACGCGCACGGACAGCGCCGTCGCGCGACTCGCGAGTGCGCAGGACACAGCGAGCGGAGCGGGCTGGGCTGGAATCGACGCGCCGGGCACAGCGCCGCGCGAGTAGTGCCACTCGCGCACGCGGCGACTTGGGCTGCAGCCGACGTCGCGCGTGGTGACGTGGACGTGGGATGCGTGCGCTGACAGGGGCGAGGGAGGGAGGGAGGGAGGGAAGGGAATGCGGCGCGCGACTCAGCGACTCCGCGCAAGCGCAACGCGACGGCTGGCCGCGAAGGCACCGCGTCCCCGATACGCGCAGCGACGGCCGCGGCGATTGCGAGTCGCACGCGGTGACGTGGAACTCGGCGCGCTGGCGCCAAAGGGAAGGAGAGAGGGGGAGGGAAAGGGGAGTGCTTTTGGACGGAGTACGCACCTTGTCGCTGCTGTGCGGCGGGATCTTCGTGTCGAAGGCGCCGTGGACGAAAGAGCGGGCTTGCGCGAGTCGGATGCGATGTGTCCTGCCGTGTGTCGTGCGCGGGGGGGGGGCGACCTATCGGGGTGTTGCGCGAGTGCGAAGGCCGCAGATGCCCGACTCGGTGAGCGGACAGCGCCGACGTGGATGGAGAGAAAAAAGTTAGCAAGCAAGTAAGATGAGATGGACTGCGACGCACCTGGAGCGCGCGCGCGCGCGCTGCGCGGTCGCAAGCCGGCGATGACGTGGCAGACGCGCTTCGCCATGGCGCGCTCTTCCTCTCCGTCGCAGGGTCGCGGCAGCTGCCAGTGTGCGTCAGCGCAGGGAGATGAACGAGTAAAGACGGCACTGAGAGCGTAGTCTCCAAACTCATCCGCAGCGCCCATCCGCAGCGCCCCGCAGACCTCGGTGTGAGAAGCGGGTTGAGGTGTTCTTGTCGGTGCGGCGTCGAGGGAGTCTACGAAAGGAAAGGAAAGGGAATAGATTTTTTTTTCAAAAAGCAACGAGAAGGAAGAAAACTACGCACCTCGACACTCCGCAAACGGTATGCGTCCTCGAGGCGCCGTGGACGAGATAGCGGGTGCGGTGCCCGCGCAGACAAGTCCAGGTGCGTTGTTGTGCACGGCGGCGCCGTTGCGTGGGTGTAATCAGAAGGACGAGCCCCGCCGCTGCCGCACTTTCCCTCGCGCACTGGCGCGTTATCTGCTGGTGTGCGTCAGTCAGCGAAGGGAGAATGAACAAGCAAAACCACTCACATCCGACACTGTGGTTCCCTTGTTGACGCGGCGTCGAGGGGTCTATGAAAGGCGAGGGATTAAATGAGAAGCAAGGCGACGGCGAGGCGCGGTGGACGAGGGAGAGGATGCGCGGGTGCGCAGTGCGGAGGTTCGTCGGGGCGTGCGCTGTGTCGTTGTGCGCGACGTCGTTATGGCGTAGTGCTTGCGTGCGTCGTGGAGACTGAGAAACATGTTGCTGGCAGGCTGGTATCCAAGCAGACGACACTCGCGGCCCGCAGACTCGCGCCACCGGTATCCGCACGGTGTGCACCCTGGTGTAGCCCCACCCAATGCGCCCTGCTGCCAGATCCAGAACGCGTCGACGTCCGGCGAAGGTGTTGTGCAGACGCGGTGGACAGCCGGGCCGGTAGCGTCACGTGCCATCATCAATCAATGGAATTATTTTTTCACTCTTCCCGTCGTCTTCCCTCCTCTCCTCCGTCTACTTTGTCCTTGGACAAAGGACATGGCGTCCTCCTTATGGTCGCGAGCATCGTCAGGATGTATCGCTTCGACCTCCAGAGCATTGTGCTCTCGACCGTCTTTCTCCCCAAATTGTGGTGTTCCTCGACTCAATTCTCTATGCCTGCTCCTCGTAGCGGGCCTTCCATCCCTCCAATCCTTCGCGTTCCGCACCAGAATGCTACATATCCGTAGCTCTCGTTTCGCTCCTCCGGTCGTCCACTTGCAGGCGCTCTTATGCAGCGGCAGCAACACACGTAGCGGAACCGGAACGCAAGTTCCTTTCTCCCCGTGCTCATGCATACTATTTCTTCCAGTCGAGTCGGATGTTACCGCAAGGGTGCTTCCTTCTGTCCTTGAAGGGCAAGATCACGCAGCAAACTCTCGACGCCATCACGGTGAAGCCCTTCAAGCTCACGAACATGTCCCCGGTGCAGGCCGAGGTTCTGCCATTGCTCCCCGAGCTCGCAGAGCCCTACGACCCCGAAAACAGGAATCACGTCCGCGACCTGCTTGTCCGCGCAAAAACGGGACGGGAAGACCCTCGCGTTTCTCGTACCCGCCATCGAGGCACGCGTTAAAAGCATCGAGGAGCACGTCGCAAAGAACAACGACACCGGGAACATTGGCGTCGCCAAGCAGCGTTTTGGGCGGCGAACCGTCGGGACACTGGTGATCAGCCCCACGCGCGAGCTGGCGACCCAGATTGCCAACGAGGCGCTACGGCTGACGCACAACCACACTGATTTTGAAGTTCGGCTATTAACGGAGGGTCAAGCAAGCGCATGCAAATGCGGGACTGGATGAAGGGACGCAAGGATATCGTTGTCGCGACGCCCGGACGACTGCGCGATCTCCTCGAGTCGGAGCCGGACGTCAAAAACGCCATCGCAGAAACTCACGTCGTAAGTGCACTCCCCGCTTGAGATCCACCGCTAATTCTCGTATAGCTTATCTTGGACGAGGCGGACACACTGCTCGACATGGGCTTCCGGGAGGACATCGAGGACATCAAGCGCTTCCTGCCGCCGGTGCCGCAGCGCCAGACCCTCCTGTTCTCCGCCACGGTCTCGAAGCAGATCCAGCAGATCGCGCGCTCCACTCTCGCGCCGAACCACAAGTACATCAACTGTGTCACGGACGATACCTCGCCTGTGCACGCCCACGTCAACCAGTACCACACCATCCTGCCCAGCGCGAGCGCCCAGCTCCCCCATCTCATGCGCCTCATCGCGCACGACCAGCTCCCCGCGACGGTAAATGTCTGTTTTGTCTCGTAGATACAAACCATGTACTCGTAGCTCAATAAATTGGTTTCAATCCAATAAACTCAACCTCGCTTGTGTTTATTTGCTGAATCACCTCGTAATCATGCTTACACTTCGCTACCCCTAGCTCAGTCAACCTCCGCTAAGGCAATCCGCCGCCAAGGCTCCTCCGTCGCCACTTTCTTCTTTCTCTTATTGTTTTTCGCTCGCGCACGGACCTCAAAATATTTGCAAGTTGATTAGCGGGTCACGAGAAAATTTTGGGTTTCTGAGGTGCTCAGGATGCCGTTTTGGCGCTATCTCCCAGTCTTATGCTAGGTAAGTAATTACTGACTACTGACTACCGGGCATAAGGAATTTCTGAAGACTGGAAGGTAAGGTTAGTGGTTCAATTGGTGAAAAGCGACTCACTCGAGTTACTTCTTCCAGGGTTACAATCAGCTTGAAAGGGAATTAGCTGCAGGTACCCATCGAACGAATAAAGACATACCTTGCTTGTGTACTCCCACTGAACGCTCCGCAGGAGGAAAAAAAATGCAATTGAACCCTCAAACTGCCCGGATGAGCACGGTTGAACTCGAACTCGCACCCCGGTTAGGGTTAAAGTCAAGTTCTGAAGCGCCGTGAATCAGTTGAGTCCACACTTGGAACGAATAATAACACACCTTGCCCCCGCCATCCCATCCACGGCGCCGCAGGCAGAAAAAAATCAATTGTAAGCTCCCAAATCCCAGCCGCGAAATCATAGTAGTTGGGACTCTCTCACCTTTAGCAATACCCAGCGCCCGCGGCCCGAAAAAAATCAGCATCTCCGCCGAACTCTAAACTCATCCCATGTCGTGTAAGGTGAACGTGCACCCGCGGCCGAAAAAATTGGGACATTGACTGTGAAACATGTAAGATTTAACGGTTAAGTTGATTAAATGGAAAGACTCACCGTGGCGCCGCAGGCGGAAAATTTGGGTTTGAAACCCGTAGAATCGGGCCCCGAACGCGACTCGACGGCGGGCGCTCGCGGGAAGCCCGAAAATCGAATTTCGACTTTGGGCTGCGCCGCGGGGGGGTCGAAGATGTACAGGATGGGAGATGAAGGTGTGCGCGATCACGGATGCCGGGGGAAGTCGCCCACCTGAATCCCCGCTCGCGGGACGTCCAAAAATCAAATTCTGACTTTAGACTTTGCCGCGCGTCGGCGCTGTCACCAGCTAAAGCTGGCTGCGCGGGAAGCTCAAATATTGCGCCGACTGTGGCGCCGCCAGCGGCGCCATGACACACGGCGAATTGAGCGTGTAGATGGGACGCGCCTGCCGGCGGCCAAAAGCATTTGAAAAAAGTGAGTGATTAGCCGAGAAAACACTGTCAGATTGAACTTGAAGCGAGGCGCACCTGCAGCGGAACCCCACTGGCGGGAAGCTCAAAACAAGGGTCGACGTCGGGGCCGCTGCGCGGCGCCTCCTCGACGAGCTAGGCCCAACACAAGTTGATCCCACCCATCACAGACGGCAAATTCAGTGTGTCGAC
>JARKID010000362.1:0-24057 GCA_029449255.1 Mycena polygramma | reverse complement strand
TGCTCAAAGCAGCGAATATGCCGCTCGGAGCTGATACGACAATCGATCCCCAGGCACTCAAAGCTCTCCAGGACATCTTGCAGAACTGCAATGATGACCCAGGAAGCTTTCTCCCGCCGTCTTCCCCACCCACGCTACATCCGTCCCCGACCCCGCCTGTTACGGTGCGCTCAGCATCCGGATCCGGACCTGCGCTCCCCTCCCCACTGTCCTCATCGTCCTCATCGCCGCCTCACGGGCGTAACCTCCGCAAGCGCGTTCGCACGGAGTACGAGTATGCTGACACGGACGAGAACACAAGCGCCATGAGCTGGTCTGAGCAGCCGTCCACTGCGACGAGCAGGCTAGCCCGGCGCCTACGGACGTCGCGGCAACGCAGCTGTCGCGCGCGCCACTGGAGCCCGTGGGCGCCAACTCGTCGGGACTGGACCACGACCGTCACCACCACCTGCTATACTGGACGATCGATGACAATCGCGTGCGCTGTCGACTTTGTGTGTGAGTGCCGCTTCTCCCCGCCTATGTCCATGTAAGATCGCTGCTAATCATGTTTCTTTCTTTAGACCGGGGACGCCAGCCTTTTTCGTGGTCTCGGCAACGACACCGTGGGGCGTACTTGCGTCGCACGCGTGGGCGGCGCATCCCGGAGAGTGCGCGGAGCTGCTCCGTCCGCGACCCGCACCTCGACCATCTGGAAATTGGGGGTTCTCAGCTCGTAGCGACTTTTAATCAGCATCATCATCGCTCAAACTCCTCGTCGTCGAACTTGCAATTTTTTTCTTGTACCCACATCTTCATCTGTACATACATACTCACATCGCAAAGCATTTTTTTCTCTTTTGGTCGAGTGCACGCTGCTTACATCAGCAAAGGAGTAGCACAGCCACATTCGCCCCTTTCTCTCCTCTCAACGAGTCGACTTCTCAGTTCTCACCTCTTCTCCCGCACTGACACGGGAGTAAAGATCCCTAAGCTACTCGATATAACCACTGACATAAACCCTCAGTCAGACGATGCCACCTAGGTTCTTATTTAGATTCAAGAGGCGCCGCGGGCGCGACATGGCTCTCGATACACCTCCCACTGCCGACGAGAGAGCCGCGCTTGCAGCTGATCGTGAACGTGTCACAGCGTTGAACGCTCATATTCTAGAGCTGGAGGCTTCTATGAAGTCCTTGAAGGCAGAGAGGAAAATGGCGCAGGCTCGCCTCGACGCCTACAGATATCCAGTCTCGACTCTGCCAAACGAAATCGTGTCGGAAATCTTCATCCATTTCCTTCCGGTCTATCCAAAATGCCCTCCGCAAACTGGTCGGCTCTCCCCGTACCTCTTGTGCCGGATATGCCGGAAATGGAGGAACATCGCGTTCGCCACTCCGGCCCTTTGGAGAGCAATTGCAATAACGTGGGACGACATCCAAGGATTCGAGCAGAAATACGACCTGTTGAAAAACTGGTTGAAGCTGTCCGGCTCGTGCCTACTCTCAATAAAGCTGTCCGGTGATCTTGACGATCTCGGTGGCCCAAGGCGGCGGCATTTTTTGCGCACAGTCGCAGACCATCGTGTTCGTTGGGAACATTTGAGCTCGCCACGCCTCCATGAGATTATTTCGGAGATAACATCTCCCGCGTTCCCGTGTCTTCGCAGCTTAAAAGTTGTGGAGGAGGAATACGAGCCTACTGCCCCCAGTTTTCTTGCAGCACCTCTCTTACGCAAGGTCGCTCTTCCCATGTATCTGGATGCATATACTCCCATCTTTCCCTGGTCCCAGCTGACTGTGCTCTCGGTGGGCCGCATCGAGTCAACCCAATGCGCCGTTGTCCTCAAGCTGGTGGTCAACATCAATTACTGTCATCTTTGTATAATCGGCGACAACGACTTCGCGAGGTGAGTGCATCAACTGCATCCTTCCACTAGTACGTGTCTCATGTTTGTTTAGTTTGCAGAATGTGACTCTACCGTATCTCGACACTCTTATTTTGGACTCGGCCTTTGAACTTTATCACTTCAACGGCTTCCTGCAGAGCAGGATGCAGGGCAGTCTCCTGGACAAGCTAAATCTCCCGGCTTTGCGACGGCTCAAGGTGTCGCAGGATATGCTCGATTCAGAGGACCCTATCGCGACAGTGGTACAACTCGCAACAAAATCCGCGCGTAACCTACGCACATTGTGTGTCCCCGGCGCGCAATTCCCTTATTTGTACGAACAGGCCCTGCCCTCAGTTGCACTGCTCATTTTGCCTCGTGGTGGTAAACTCGATACCGCGGATCCTTTTTTGGAAGAGTCGGGCGGAGAATCATCGGATGGCGACGAGTCGATGAGTGCCACAGACTCGGAGGTTGAAGGTCACAGTTATGATTCAGACTACTAGCTCGCAGCATTGCTTATCCTTCGGTGTCCACTATTTTGTTTTGTCTCGGGCAATTTCAACGTCCCTAATAGAAATGCCCTGTTTCCAACTTTCCATAAATTCATGCAAACCGTAGTTGAACTGGCCACTGCTGGTTGAGCTTTCTCCGAACTTGAACACGCCACCTGTCTGTGCGAGTTTTTTGCCCATCGAAAATCTCAGTCAACGTCCGGCGCATTGACAATAGAGCTTATTTGCAAGTGGCGAGAAACGATTTTGTACTAAGTTTTATGGCTTCTGATTGGCTGCTCCACAGTCTCCAGCCAATCAGAGCTGGTACGAAACCACTTCTCACTACCTGCAAGTTAAATATTTTTTCGATGTCTGGGTCCATCAACATGCGAGCGGAATTTTCCGACTCCTCGCCTAGAACTATCACCATGACGGCCAGGTGCTCACTCAGCAGCATCAGTCAGCCGTTGAAGGACCCTCCTCTTCCTCCCACATCTGAAGACTATGCGCGAATACAACTCAACGTGGTAAGATCTGCTATCTACGCCTGATGGGCGACGAGCTGATCGTCGTGTTTGCAAGTTCCAAGGAATCGATTCCCTCACTCTCGCCGAAACTCCTACGCCAACCCCAGGCCCATCCAAGTACTCGTCAAAATCCATGCAGTGTCTCTTCAAGTATACGCAGACCTCTCATGGACGACAAAATCTTACCAATATTTCTCTCCAGCAACGCGATCTGGTCGTGGCCAAAGGAGCTTATCCCAAGCCGTAGGCGAACCCCTCTTTGACAATATTCTTCCAATTTTGCGCTCCAGATTGCAACCCTGGAATAGTTCCTGTTTCAGATATGGCTGGAGAGATCGTTGCGATTGGCAGCGAAGTCACGAATTTTTCCGTCGGTGATAGGATTTGTGCCAACTTTGCAATGCCTGGATATGTCTTTGGCGATCTGGGCGCAGAAATCGACGGTGTCCTCGCCGAATTCAAGGTCTTTGACGCGGACGTGAGTTATATCTTTGACTTCAAACGAACCTTCACGCACGAGAATTTAGCCCCAAAGGCTAGTAAAGTTCCCGACCCATTTGACGTATAGAGAGGCATCCACTTTGCCGTGGGTTTATTCCACCAATCGCATGCTTCTCGACTCATGTTGAGTCCCTTAGATGTGCAGCTCTGACTGCATACGCGTCGCTCCACGGACCGGTCCCAGTGAAACAAGGGGATGTAGTCGTTGTCCAAGGCATGAGCGGTTCATGAAACAGATTCAACACCATTATTAACTCACACCTCAGGCACGAGCGGAGTCTCAATGTTTGTGTCGACCATTGCACTGCAATCCCCGTTCATGTTTGTTGTGTTGCAGATTCGTCCTACAGTTTGCACTCGCTGCTTGTGCCACCCGCCATCGTGACCTCTTCGGTCGAACGACAAATTGGAGGTCGCAAAGAAGCTTGGTGCCCGCGCACGCTATCAACTATATCACAACCCCAACTGGGAGGAGGAGGTGCTGAAAATGGTTCGCCCTTCCGTCTCATCCTGAAATCTGTGGTCAATCCATTCTTCAACTTTCTAGACAGACGGAAAAGGCGCAGATTTTGTCATCGATGTCTGGTCTTCATAATCTTCGACGGGAACGCCAGGGCTTGATAAGTTCCTTGCCTCGCAGATCGGCGGCGCATCGACGCTAATGCAGTCAATCAAGGCATGTAAATTCGGCGGATGGGTCCAAATGGTCGGAGTCATCGGGGTAGGCAACGCGCACCCTTCCTATTTTGCTTCTCTTGACACATAGAAAAACATCTAGCACGCAGACGCCGATTTGAACATGCTCCCTTTGCAAGCGATCTTGAAAAATATTTTGCCTGCAGGGGGTCGTCATGGGCGGGGTCGAACGGTATGTTCACAGCATTGGTTCTGTCTGTCTGTTGTCCTCAACCTTTTCTCAGCTTCAATCAAATGAACGGCTGATCGATTCTGCGAAGTTGCACCCCTACGTTGACCCGAAAGAGTTTACTTTTGAGGAGGCTGCGGATGCGTACCGATATATGGACAGCCGGTCTCACGTAGGAAAGGTGGTCATCCAGGTTTCCAAACCTGAAGCCTAATATAACAACGATGAGCGAGCACGCGTTCGCTACAAGAGTATTTTGTGTAAGTTGCTCAGCGTTTAAACCCTAACATAACATCGTGTCACTTCGTTAGGATGAGGAGGAGCCACGAAGCATCGCTGGAAAGTATATAGTCGCGCAGTCTGTCCGCCAACGCGTCTTATTATGTCGGGTGAAAATCGCGTTATGTACGCGTTGTTTGTGCTTCCACGGAACAACTTTCTTCCGACCCAACGACACTCGCCAAATTCTGGCGTTGCGTGAATACGACGGCCATGAACCCACTGGACCCCGACACTGCACACTCTGAACACTCGATCTTGTCAACGCGTTGGGGTCAGCGAACCCGAGCTGGTAGCAGGTCTGCCAGATTGTCAACACAATCGAACAGTTGTACTCTTGTATCAATCTTGTAAGTACCGCCGGAGCAGGCGTATGTAGGTACTTAATTATTGTCCAATTACATCCCTCTCCCGCCTGTCTCAGCTCAAGAATGTCGCACGACGACGGTAATAAGAATAAGAGACATGCCCTGGCATACCCTCCTCGGCGAGCCCGGACCCGTAAAAGAGATGGTCTTTCCGCAGGCTGATGACCCATTGTTGAGCTTATTTTCAGGTTTTTGTGTAATCCGGGCGCCATTCCAGCCATATTTGTGGCAGCCCTTCACCGCAGCGGTGGTGTTAATTTTCTCGACAGTATTTTGCATGTAACTTCATTTGTACTCTGACCCAATCCCCTTCAAGTTGATACATACAGATACGATCCACGCTCTGTGCAAGGGGAATCATCAAGATTTCAGCTGCTACTAGCTGGCGGGGGTTACAGACGTGATCGTAGAGCTGAAATTTGAACGTTGCGCATTTTAGGCGCCGATTAAAGCCTGAAAGACACCGACGAGTTTCATCTGCCAGCGGGAAACATAGTCAACGGCAGAGCAGCGTAGAGTTGGAAGACCAACTATGTATGAAAGCCGGAGGCTATTAGTTTCTGTCCTTCCACACGGGCATCTCAATATCGGTTTAACCAGTCTCAACGGCATAGCACTGGCAGCGCGGAGATGGATGACGAGCGATGAGAAATTGCGAGCTTCAGTTTCACGATCGCACCGCGGACGCGAAGGTAGCCTTGACGCAGATCTACAAGTTAATGGCGCAAGATCGACTAGCTGGACCACTATGTGAGGCATATGAGCAATGAACGGGATTCATCAAGGCCCGACGGACGTTAACGTGAGTGTCTGCGGAGCAACCGAGGAATATTAATGTCCGCTGGCGCGCCAAACGAAATATTAATCTCTCATGTCCGGGCGCAAGGGAATAGTAGTTCCTTGGCGCTAATGCTGCGCTTTCGTGACTCGTCTTCAAGGCCACTGCTTCCATTGGGACTTTCATGCTGCTGGTCGATTGCTATGGATCTCGGGGAGGTTGGACTGGACCACTTGACAAAGCCTGAGATTCGTAGCACTGATGCAGAACCCGATGACCGCAGAGATAACATTGCCCGTCCGACAATCCCGCCCATACATAATCAATATTCATATCCTACACCTGCACGAGACCGCGCGCGCGTCAGAAATGCTCCGTGCAGCAGCACACATACGTACCGTTTTGAAACCTTGAATTGCGTGTCCGACGCCCCCGGCGCCGCCCACTACGACTTCTTCTTCTTGGCCGCGGCCGCGTCCTTCTCCTTCTGCGCCTTCTCCTTGGCCGCCTCCACAATCGCGAGCTCGTGCGCGGCGTCGTTCAGCCCGAGTCTGTTTCTCGCGATCTACAGTCCCACAAATAGTAAGTATACTGAGCATAAGCGTATTAGCACGCCGGCGATGCCCGCCTGGCGGACGCACCTCGATAGCGTAGAACTGTGCCGTTCATTCAGAAACGATAATAATAATCCAGATCCAGCCCTGGTTAGGCGGGGCGGGGAGGTGCGCAGGCTTTGGGGCACGTACCTGTATTCGGGTGACTGGAATGCGAAGGTGAGCTTCGCGAAGGAAAAAACGAAAGAGCGACGCGGTCCGGACGCAGACGCACCGAAGATGGTGTTTCTCTCCCCGTACTCCTGCCGCGCGTCTGTCCGGATGAGCGAGCCAAAGTTGTAGTCCTTGACTTTCTTCTTGTACCTACACGGTCGTCGTGAGCAAGGGGGATGCTGGCGCAGGGAACGACGGACGAGTCGATGAACAGCCGCCACCGCTCCTTGCCCTCGGGGCTCTTCATCGCATCTTCATCGAGCTTGACGAGTTTCGCGTAGTCGTTCTCTGCCAGCTCCGGGAACGTCTTCAGCGTATCCTCATAGATCTCGTCGTCGAGTCTTGCAATTGCCCGTGAGCGGATGGATACGAGGACTGCAGCAGCAGCACGTAGACGCACTTGGTGAGCTTCAGCTCCTTCGGGTCGACCTTCTCGATGAGGTTCCAGTATGTCTAGCAGTCCCGGATCGATGGACGGATTCGTTACAGGGTCGCGCGCGAACGCACCTGGGCCTGCTCGACGGCCTTGACTGCGAACCTGCTCGGTGTTAGTGCGGGAATTCTCCCGCCATTTCACCACTCACTGTTTCTCGATCTACACCCACGGCGGTATAGTTAGAATCAGCTTTAGACGCCGACGCGGCTGCGCACCTCGATGGCATTCTGCGCGGTGTTGGGGTCGAACTTTTTGGTGGCCATGGTGGAAGGAACGTGAGTGGGACTTGTGCGCTGGCTGGCTGTGTCGTGTGGTCGTGTGGAAGGATACCCGGGAACTGATGTCCGCGAAATACCTCCGCCCGGTCACATTGCCCGTAAAATTGTACAAGTATTGTACAAAAATCAAGGAAAGTAGGGCAGGGCTAGAGTGTTCTTCTAGCGCTGTACATGTATAGAATCAAAAACCAAGACTCTACGACGGCTGATTCGCCTTTAGCGCACGTTCGTCGTCGCGTCGTTGGCTGGCATCACGACGCGGGGAGATTGAGGGTAGCTGGATTCAGATCAAGGCGGGACAGCTGAGGCCGTCATTGGGGGCGAAAGTGAGAGGAGGAGAATAGCAGATGGTATCCAAAAGAAAAGTGCTGTTAAAGATAATTGATTGTAGTAGTGGATGGTAATACAGTACTTCCTGCGACCCGCGCGTCACTTGCCCTCGAGCCCAAACTGTTTCAGCTTCTGCAGGTACTTTTGCACGCGACTCGACACCTGGCGCGGAGTGCGCCGCCCATTCATCGCCACCGAAATCTTCGAGTACCTGCGCAAGATAAGTGCATGTGTGGAAATGGGTCGGCGCGGCACTCACCGTCGCGGATCGGACGCTGGGATCTCCTCGAGCAGCCGCTCGAGTAGGTTTTGCTCGGACGCGGACCACATGACTTTGTATGTGTCGGGCCTGGTTGCGGCCGACTTGCGGCTGCGCTTGCCGAGCACGGGCGGGGGAGGGGGCGGAGGCAGCTCGGGCTCAGGCTCAGGCTCCGATTCCGGTTCTGGCTCTGGTTCGGGTTCGGGGGGCGGTTTATGCTGCACCGCAGACGACTTGCGCCGCGCGCGCGTGACGCGGGTGACGATCGGCTCGCTGCTGCGGTCGAGGTTCTGGTGCTGCAGCTTGGTCGATATGCGCCGGGCACGCACGGGCTTCGCGAGCGCGATAGGGACGGCTTTGGGTGAGGGGGGGCTGCGGCAGAGCGGCGACGCGGTCGTGCTCGAGGAGGGGGCGGAGTTGATGGCTGTCGGGCTGGCGGTCGTGTCGATGTCAATGTCAATGTCGATCGGTGTCGGCGCGGTGCGGCGAGTGAAGAGGCCCGAGGGCCCGCGCGCCGGCATACGGATCGTGAGGGGCCCAGCGCAGGGGTCCAACTGCATCTGTTTTTGCGGATCCTTGGGTGGGGCGTCGGGCATCTCTTCGTCCTCCGGGCGGTCGCCATATAAGGCGAGGGCTGGGTCGAGGATGGTGCGCTTGGCCTCCTTGACGAATTTTTGCAGGTCGGAGAGCTCTGAGCGCTGGGTGGTGTGAGGTTTATTTCGTTGTTCATAGTCAGTGCGCGCAACGGAGGCTAGCTCTTGAAGAGGTTTTGGGTCTGGTATTGGTCGTCAGCCTGACATTCTTGCTTCAAGGAAAGAAAGAAAGAAAGAAAGAAAGAAATAGTGCCATCAGGATATGGTGGATTCCAAAGCTGTTTGCCGAACGATGAGACGTCGCGTGCAAAAGTCTGGTCAAAAAAGAGAAGGGTCGAAGAGTTTCGACTGGGCTGAATCCAAGTCATCCAGATCAGGGAGAAAGGCCGGTCAGAATATAATCCAAGACGACTGGGCCAAGCAATAGGGCGTCGCGTCCAAAAGTCTGGCCAAAAAAGAAGGGTCGATTGTCTGAGCTCAATCAGAGCCAGACCGAAGCGCTCTTTAGGCCAGACTTGCTTCGACGATGGCAAAAAGGACGCCTCTGGCGACAGAGAGGACGCCCGATTGACTCGTAAGAAGGCTATGGCTTTCAAGTCCGTATCCAGTCGAGATAATTAATCTCCGGCCGCCATTTTTTACATTTGAGCTCGTCAAGCCCGGCCAAGGGCAAAAGGAAGCGCGAATGAGAGATTATCGCTCACCTTTTTCAGCAAACAGCGCCCAGTCGATGCTCTCTGGCACCTTGCTCTCACAATCCGTCTGCTCACTCAGCCGAAAGGCGCTGCCACTCAGCTATCTCGTCAGTCAGCACCACCACGCAATCGAGAACACAACGAGCGCACCTGGTCTGCAAGCAGCCCAACATCCGCTACTACCGCCTCGCTCTTGAGCCTGCGCAATGCGTCGATAGTGGATTGCGTGCTCGCGAGAATCGCCTTTTGCTGCTTGACAAAGCTTGCGAGCGCCTCCAGGCTACAGAAAACTTCAGATAAAGCTGAAAGCGGGACGAGGAGCATACGTTTGGGCCCTTCGAGAATCCATGGGTCGTGGGGGGCACTCATTGACCACAGACGAGTCGAAAAAGACTCTGACCCTTTAGGCGCGCTAATATCAGCAAAGCCGACGCACAGCCACACACACAATGTGCCCAGGCTCGGGTAATTCCGGGTACCCAACTTGGACCCGCAACGACCTTTCTCAACGGCAGCTTTCATAAGGACACTTTAGAAAGGAGAACAGTACGATGCATACAGACAAAGGAGGGTATGTTTAAAGAACGTGCTATGCTTCAGATTGCGGAACGAAGTGACTTGGAAGTGAGTGTATATATCTTCAATAGGACGACGGAAAAGTTCGAGGGTGGGGCGGGGTCTCACGTTCGAGGATGATGAATTCGGCCTTCAGTCACACCGAGTTGGGCCAAGCAGCCTTGCTCTCCGCTCGATTCACGGTCTCCACGGATCCGTCGGCGATGTCGTTGTTATCGCTCTCGACCACCGTGTTCACCTATCGGACCGGGTGAGCAAACGTTCAATGATTCCACAGAGACGCTGACCTTGACCTCGAGCCGGTTGGTAGTTCTCTCCTGTATGGCACTACAGAGGGTAAACGAGCTGCCCGATTTTGTCCCGTTGTGTAGGTCCTCGCGCTGGAGAAGACTTGCAAGGACGGTGATAGTTGCAACCCGGGGGAGCGAGTACTGCGAAAGAAGGCTGTCCTCCGAGAACGGATAAGATACTCGTAAGTGCAGCTGAACAGAAATTGTCCTCACTAAAACGTTGTGTTCTTGAGCGCGAAGTACTGCATCAGAGTAATTTAGTCGGGCATGGCGAAACAAAACACAAGGACGCACCAAAACGAGGCTCAAGATGGCCGTAACCGAGGTCGCTAGATTTATCTCCAAGGCCGACTGCATAAGATTATTGACTACCTTCGGCGGTCGGAAGGACGTCTTCTTCTTCAGTTGCTCGGCGAACAAAATGGCTGAAATCACCATGTTCGCCGCGGCCGTCTGCGTGCCCTCAGTCAGTCAGTGGTAACACCATCGCCGAGATCACTTACCGAGACGATCCAGAGCACAGTAGCAATCGATTGGTTTACGGGTGGGCCAAAAGCTTTGCGCTGTACGAAGGTGATCGTGACGCTGTGGAAAAGAAAAATAAATCAAAGCTTTTTGAAGTATCTGGCGTTTAAACTGGGGCACGTACGCAAGACCAGAACCAAGAGAGAGGGTAGCCACTGCAGTAAAAGGTTGTCAGTTCAACACCCCAGTGGTGACGCGTAATCCGATGGACGTACAAAATATCAACAACGAAAAGATCGTCCAAGACTTGATCGCATGGAAGCAGCGTTCCAGTAACAAGCACTGAGCCAGGAAGACGACCACAGCCTACCGCCGAACTCAGTCAAGCTCAGAGGAACTGTTGGGGAGCAAAATGCGTACGGTGACCACAGGGTCCGCCCATGTCGTCCAAGTCTGGAACTCGAAGATGTCATCACCGCTGGGGCTCACAACCGTACGATAAAGAGCATCGCTATCGCGAGAGGAGATTGTTAGTAGGTGGACAGACTGATAATCCGCGGCAACTCACAGGTCGATGCTGGCCCCCAAAACGTTGAGAACAAGGAGCGCAACAACGATGCACCTGAGATTCTATGAGTATCTTGTATAAAAAAGGGATGCGGCTCAGAATCAGTCACCGATGAATGCCATGCCCGGCGTGTCCGTTGAGCACCATGTAGAACCGAGTCGCCTGGGTTAGGACAATACCGAGAAATATCTGCTGGATCCAGATGCCGATGACCATAGGGCCGAGTGTGCGGGCGAGAACCGCTTGAGCGCAGAGCGTGGTGCAGTCGGGATTGTTTTCCATAGTAATAGAGAGAAAGCTGGGCAACAACCGGAGGAAACAAAACCGCAGTTTTGTTTCCGTCCAAGTCGAGTCAAACGCTCGTTGGCTCTCACGCCTGCTGTGGAAATGCTGTACTTCGTGTTCGATCCGACCAGGGTTAACAAGATAAGCTTACTTCACGATTGATTGTCGCAACTCAACTACAAAATGGGCAATCCGATTTCCAACTAAAGCCCAAGAACCCAACATGCCGAGTTGCCGACACTGATGTCTGGTTGGTTTTCGGGTAATTCCGGTTCTACCCTTCCTTGAACGGTGGATTCGGAGTAGCTTTGGTGAGTCATTCTCTCACGTCACGGTCTCCATCTTACCCAGGATAATATTTGTTACTTTTCAGCGCTCGAAGATCTGGCCATAGGCTCAAATCCGCCGATGCGCTCCTGCCGACGGGGATTGGTTGAAAAATTTCCGCCCGGCCACTACAGTACGGACAAAAATGCAGCGCGCTCGATTCGAGTAGCGGCGGTTGAAGGCAAGTTGAAACTCCGACTTTGTGGGAAGAAAAATATATGACACTGCTTGACGAGATCCACTGTATAGGCTTCTACATGTGTCGTGCCCGATGCCGATTCTTCGCGTTTCAGGCTAGATCCAGGAGATGAGAAGGCTCTCCAGAAGATCTCGTTCAATGCAGTGTTGTCTTCATTTTTCCTGCGCAGGAATCTGTCAGTGTCGTCGGGCTTCGGAATCGTTTTCGTTCACAGCATCCATTATTATCCAGTGTGTGGTACAGTTCATCCGAGGACAGGAAAATTAACCTTTAGACTGTCACACGTTGTTTTGAACGCATCCGAGGTCTCGGGAACAACGATTGGAAACGGAGTTAGGACACCAGCTCCATTTGCGGTTCGATTTCCTTCCACAAAACTCAAACCCGGTTCGTCTGAACATGGCGGGAGAAGAGTCAGTTTGGTCTCAGACCGTATGCGAACCAATATCGTTGTATTCCATGCTGTCTATACAATGAACTCGCGGGTCTCAATTCCATATCGTCAAGTGTCAAATGGCCCACGTAGCAGGCGGTGTCCATCCTGCCGGCTCCGCAGCCTGATTCGCTCGTGTCCGATGAATCCACGGCAGCGAGAAATTCTGCGGGCTCAGCACGGGCGACGCCTGCGGTACGGATGGGAAGTCATCCAACACCTCGCCAAATGTCGGCGTCGGTCGCGAAGCCAGCGCCAGCGAGCTCGGCGGGCGGCTCATCTCCGCAACCGAGGTCGCAGGCGTGGGGCGCTCAAGCACGGGCGCGAGCGTCGTGAGGAGACCGCGCGACGCCATGGAAGGGCGGCCGCGCCGGAGACGCCGCATGAAGCCTTTGGCGTTGACGGGGCTCGGCTGGGCGCCGGGCTGTGGAGGCGGGGTTGAGGGTATCGAGGAAGCGGCTCCGGAGTAAAATTCGGGGGAGAGAGCGGACAGCGAGGACGTGGAGACGAGTACAGGGGGAGGCGGGACAGGTGCGAAGTTGGCGCCGCCCCATGTGTCTGTGTCGTAGTGTGCGTCGGACTCCAGCCCGTCTACAGGCATCTCCTGGCCCGTTGGCGATGGCATGTCCAGGGATGGAAACGAGGCTGGGTGGATAAAACTGGGACTCGGCCGCCGTGACCGCCTTCTCGTGACAGGAGAATACGCGTCGTCCATACCGTCGTCTTGCAGTAATGGCGGTGATATCCACAGTCCCCCGACTTTCCGCTTCGGCACGCTTTTGGATCGCCGGCATGCGATTAACGTGAAGAGCACACTGAGGACGAGCGCGATGGTGGCCCCGAAGGCCACCCCAATGATAGCGCCAGTGTTGTGCGAGAATCTGGGATGGAAGGTTAGCTCGGGGTGATAGAAATTACAAGAGATGGTTCACGTTCTGGAGCCTGAGGTTGCGAAAGCGGGCGTCGTTGAGACGCTGGTTCCGCTAGTTCCAATCGTGGTCGTACTAGCACTGTCCGTCGGAAAGAACACACTGAGAGATATTGTGTTGGAAGGCTCTTGGCCAACACCGGAAGGGCCGAGGGTGAGGCTCGCGCCTGACGGCAATGATACAGGCGCTACTGTGGGTGCTTCAACGACGGAAGACTCCTTGCTCGCCGCTGCAGATCCCGAAGGATCGCTCTTCGGTATAGTTGCAGACGCGGAACCCGAGGGATCGGTATTTGGTCTAGGAAGAAAAAGGCGTGAGGTTCGCACTGAGTCTGCTGTTCGTCGGACTTACGCGGAGAACGAGGCGGAACCAACGGTGCTCAAAGACGACGCGGAAGAGTGGGGGTGTAGGGAACTGCGGGGGGAAACAGTGTGAGGGAGAAAGTCGTGTGCACCTGAGGAAGTTGTGGCTGAGATCGACGAAGTTGTGGTTGAGATTTCGGTGGATGAACCCGGAATCCGATCGAGCGACGACAATCCGGGACCATAGATAATAATTGGTCCGCGTCGCCTGCTTGGATACGAGCCAACGGTGGACGAAGCTGCGGGAGGTCGAGGTCGGCGTTGACACTGGTTCAATCGAAATGAAGACGCCTGCGAGCCGAGCCATAGATGGGGCCGTGAAAATCGGCACAATTCCCGATCCACTGGCAGAAGAGGATGCCACTGGGATATTTGCCGTGAGTGATGCTTGTAAGACGGAAGTGGTCGAGAGGTTGGATGACTGAGATTCAGTGCAAGTCGATGCGGAGGATTCTGGGGAGAAGAAACTTGGGTCGATGCAGTGCCGCGCGACGAAGAGCTTGTGGACTGCGACGTCGACATTTCACTGTTCGAAGCTGAAGTGAAGATAGCAGTGAATGAAGTGCACCACGTACATGTCGGCCCTTCGCCACGCCATGAAATCTCGAGCCCATCTCCCTCCGCGGCGCTGAACGGGGGGAGCCAGAACGCTCCGTTAAATGCTTGGAAGTCTCAAGAACAGTGCCAGACATTGGAGAGTTCTGGGATGGAGGGTCCGAGTGAAGGAGGAGCCACGGGTCACCCCACATCGCGAAGGACTTGAAGTCCGGGGTAAACCCTTGCGCAAACCATCACAGCCTATCACAGCGCAACGTGGAGAGCATGTTGATAAGTCGGGGGTTAAAGTGCCGATCAGCTGGGTGTTACCTGCCAGTGGCTGTGTAGGTTACCTGCCACTTTTCCCAGTTGACCACATTCCACTTGCTCTTAATCCTTGAAAATAATTGTGGATGGCCTAAAAAGAAACTAAGTTAATTGTACCTCCTCAGTTTATTGAAATCCATCCTGACTGAGACGAACTGAAGCGATGGCAGGTAACACCGTGACTGGCAGGTAACCGTGACATCACGCTGTTACCTGCCATCGTCCTTTCGTCCACCACGGCGACTCCACTATGCTTTTTTGCACCTTGAATCTACGTGGAATCGTTCAAGAACTGGTCAATAGACCTCTTGGCAACTCAAGATTTTCCGCAAAAGGCATCAAACCAATAATTTCCTGGAAACAAATTGCACGACATCCGACATCGATATCCCCCTCGATTTCTTCGCAAATCACCACACACGGCTATCTGAGTGTTCTGGGGACATCCCAAACACTAGCTTTCTTGGCCCAGCTGGCCAACCTGTGCGTCCGTCCCCTAATGCGGAACCCGGACGAATGTGGATGGGCCCGCAGCGCCGCCCGCTCAAGTTTTGGGCTCAAGAGTCGAGGAGGAAGCGCTATCACACTGGCATTAATGGCACACCTCTATCCTGTCCATAGGTGTGTTGTGCGCTTCATTTGCACGCTTAGTTCTTCCGCTAATGCGTCAATATTCTGTTCCTCACCAGCCGACCATGTCACTCCATATCAGGGCTATACCATTGCCGTACCAGGGTGCCGAACCGAGTAGCTGTGTCACTGTTGTGCGCACTCTGCGATTGGGTGCTCTTTTCGCGCACAATCGTCGCGCATGACCGTCCGGTCATTTGCGCACCGCTCGTGGCACCTTCATCGAACCCCGACATTCCAAATTATTCCACTCAGATCCCTGGGCAATACTGTCAAAAGAAATGCACCTCCCGGCCTTTTTCTTTGAGCCAGCTTCTTAATGGCTTCGTCGTTACATCTGCGCCGCGCCGTGCCCGAGATATTCAACTCGACCTCAAACGATTCAAGAGTTAATGTTTAGCTCTTGTCGTCGTAACCACGGTCTTTACTGGTCGGGCCACGCCTTTGCCAACTATACTTACTTGCTCTCGGTTCCACTTTTCAGAGCTCTCCGCGACGCTCCATACCTTTGTACATTGGTTTCACAATACATAGACTGTAAAGCCTTCCGTTCGAAACATGATGCTTTGTGAACCAATCGAATCACTCCGAGCTTGCGCGAAGCTCGGATGAGATCTCTTTCAATTCTCTTGAGCTCCTTCCTTTTTCGCATTCTTTTTCGTGTTTTCCGTCAGGGGACCCAGTACATTGGAATAAAAACCGTTCGGGGGGTTCGGGGGTTAAAGTGCCGATCAGCTGGGTGTTACCTGCCAGTGGCTGTGTAGGTTACCTGCCACTTTTCCCAGTTGACCACATTCCACTTGCTCTTAATCCTTGAAAATAATTGTGGATGGCCTAAAAAGAAACTAAGTTAATTGTACCTCCTCAGTTTATTGAAATCCATCCTGACTGAGACGAACTGAAGCGATGGCAGGTAACACCGTGACTGGCAGGTAACCGTGACATCACGCTGTTACCTGCCATCGTCCTTTCGTCCACCACGGCGACTCCACTATGCTTTTTTGCACCTTGAATCTACGTGGAATCGTTCAAGAACTGGTCAATAGACCTCTTGGCAACTCAAGATTTTCCGCAAAAGGCATCAAACCAATAATTTCCTGGAAACAAATTGCACGACATCCGACATCGATATCCCCCTCGATTTCTTCGCAAATCACCACACACGGCTATCTGAGTGTTCTGGGGACATCCCAAACACTAGCTTTCTTGGCCCAGCTGGCCAACCTGTGCGTCCGTCCCCTAATGCGGAACCCGGACGAATGTGGATGGGCCCGCAGCGCCGCCCGCTCAAGTTTTGGGCTCAAGAGTCGAGGAGGAAGCGCTATCACACGGGCATTAATGGCACACCTCTATATGTCCATAGGTGTGTTGTGCGCTTCATTTGCACGCTTAGTTCTTCCGCTAATGCGTCAATATTCTGTTCCTCACCAGCCGACCATGTCACTCCATATCAGGGCTATACCATTGCCGTACCAGGGTGCCGAACCGAGTAGCTGTGTCACTGTTGTGCGCACTCTGCGATTGGGTGCTTTTCGCGCACAATCGTCGCGCATGACCGTCCGGTCATTTGCGCACCGCTCGTGGCACCTTCATCGAACCCCGACATTCCAAATTATTCCACTCAGATCCCTGGGCAATACTGTCAAAAGAAATGCACCTCCCGGCCTTTTTCTTTGAGCCAGCTTCGTACTGGCTTCGTCCGTTACATCTGCGCCGCGCCGTGCCCGAGATATTCAACTCGACCTCAACGATTCACGAGTTACTGTTTAGCTCTGTCGTCGTAACCACGGTCTTTACTGGTCGGGCCACGCCTTTGCAACTATACTTACTTGCTCTCGGTTCCACTTTTCCAGAGCTCTCCGCGACGCTCCATACCTTTGTACATTGGTTTCACAATACATAGACTTGTAAAGCCTTCCGTTTCGAAACATGCTTTGTGAACCAATCTGAATCACCTCCGAGCTTGCGCGAAGCTCGGATGAGATCTCTTTCAATTCTCTTGAGCTCCTTCCTTTTTCGCATTCTTTTTCGTGTTTTCCCGTCACGGGACCCAGTACATTGGAATAAAAACCGTCGGGGGTTAAAGTGCCGATCAGCTGGGTGTTACCTGCCAGTGGCTGTGTAGGTTACCTGCCACTTTTCCCAGTTGACCACATTCCACTTGCTCTTAATCCTTGAAAATAATTGTGGATGGCCTAAAAAGAAACTAAGTTAATTGTACCTCCTCAGTTTATTGAAATCCATCCTGACTGAGACGAACTGAAGCGATGGCAGGTAACACCGTGACTGGCAGGTAACCGTGACATCACGCTGTTACCTGCCATCGTCCTTTCGTCCACCACGGCGACTCCACTATGCTTTTTTGCACCTTGAATCTACGTGGAATCGTTCAAGAACTGGTCAATAGACCTCTTGGCAACTCAAGATTTTCCGCAAAAGGCATCAAACCAATAATTTCCTGGAAACAAATTGCACGACATCCGACATCGATATCCCCCTCGATTTCTTCGCAAATCACCACACACGGCTATCTGAGTGTTCTGGGGACATCCCAAACACTAGCTTTCTTGGCCCAGCTGGCCAACCTGTGCGTCCGTCCCCTAATGCGGAACCCGGACGAATGTGGATGGGCCCGCAGCGCCGCCCGCTCAAGTTTTGGGCTCAAGAGTCGAGGAGGAAGCGCTATCACACTGGGCATTAATGGCACACCTCTATCCTGTCCATAGGTGTGTTGTGCGCTTCATTTGCACGCTTAGTTCTTCCGCTAATGCGTCAATATTCTGTTCCTCACCAGCCGACCATGTCACTCCATATCAGGGCTATACCATTGCCGTACCAGGGTGCCGAACCGAGTAGCTGTGTCACTGTTGTGCGCACTCTGCGATTGGGTGCTCTTTTCGCGCACAATCGTCGCGCATGACCGTCCGGTCATTTGCGCACCGCTCGTGGCACCTTCATCGAACCCCGACATTCCAAATTATTCCACTCAGATCCCTGGGCAATACTGTCAAAAGAAATGCACCTCCCGGCCTTTTCTTTGAGCCAGCTTCGTACTGGCTTCGTCCGTTACATCTGCGCCGCGCCGTGCCCGAGATATTCAACTCGACCTCAACGATTCACGAGTTACTGTTTAGCTCTGTCGTCGTAACCACGGTCTTTACTGGTCGGGCCACGCCTTTGCCAACTATACTTACTTGCTCTCGGTTCCACTTTTCCAGAGCTCTCCGCGACGCTCCATACCTTTGTACATTGGTTTCACAATACATAGACTTGTAAAGCCTTCCGTTTCGAAACATGATGCTTTGTGAACCAATCTGAATCACCTCCGAGCTTGCGCGAAGCTCGGATGAGATCTCTTTCAATTCTCTTGAGCTCCTTCCTTTTTCGCATTCTTTTCGTGTTTTCCCGTCACGGGACCCAGTACATTGGAATAAAAACCGTCGGGGGTTAAAGTGCCGATCAGCTGGGTGTTACCTGCCAGTGGCTGTGTAGGTTACCTGCCACTTTTCCCAGTTGACCACATTCCACTTGCTCTTAATCCTTGAAAATAATTGTGGATGGCCTAAAAAGAAACTAAGTTAATTGTACCTCCTCAGTTTATTGAAATCCATCCTGACTGAGACGAACTGAAGCGATGGCAGGTAACACCGTGACTGGCAGGTAACCGTGACATCACGCTGTTACCTGCCATCGTCCTTTCGTCCACCACGGCGACTCCACTATGCTTTTTTGCACCTTGAATCTACGTGGAATCGTTCAAGAACTGGTCAATAGACCTCTTGGCAACTCAAGATTTTCCGCAAAGGCATCAAACCAATAATTTCCTGGAAACAAATTGCACGACATCCGACATCGATATCCCCCTCGATTTCTTCGCAAATCACCACACACGGCTATCTGAGTGTTCTGGGGACATCCCAAACACTAGCTTTCTTGGCCCAGCTGGCCAACCTGTGCGTCCGTCCCCTAATGCGGAACCCGGACGAATGTGGATGGGCCCGCAGCGCCGCCCGCTCAAGTTTTGGGCTCAAGAGTCGAGGAGGAAGCGCTATCACACTGGGCATTAATGGCACACCTCTATCCTGTCCATAGGGTGTTGTGCGCTTCATTTGCACGCTTAGTTCTTCCGCTAATGCGTCAATATTCTGTTCCTCACCAGCCGACCATGTCACTCCATATCAGGGCTATACCATTGCCGTACCAGGGTGCCGAACCGAGTAGCTGTGTCACTGTTGTGCGCACTCTGCGATTGGGTGCTCTTTTCGCGCACAATCGTCGCGCATGACCGTCCGGTCATTTGCGCACCGCTCGTGGCACCTTCATCGAACCCCGACATTCCAAATTATTCCACTCAGATCCCTGGGCAATACTGTCAAAAGAAATGCCCTCCCGGCCTTTTTCTTTGAGCCAGCTTCGTACTGGCTTCGTCCGTTACATCTGCGCCGCGCCGTGCCCGAGATTCAACTCGACCTCAACGATTCACCGAGTTACTGTTTAGCTCTGTCGTCGTAACCACGGTCTTTACTGGTCGGGCCACGCCTTTGCCAACTATACTTACTTGCTCTCGGTTCCACTTTTCCAGAGCTCTCCGCGACGCTCCATACCTTTGTACATTGGTTTCACAATACATAGACTTGTAAAGCCTTCCGTTTCGAAACATGATGCTTTGTGAACCAATCTGAATCACCTCCGAGCTTGCGCGAAGCTCGGATGAGATCTCTTTCAATTCTCTTGAGCTCCTTCCTTTTTCGCATTCTTTTTCGTGTTTTCCCGTCACGGGACCCAGTACATTGGATAAAAACCAAGTCGGGTAACACCAGGAGGTTTGGTTTTTGGAATCAATCTACTGGGTACATATCCACAAGAAGAAAAAGCGAAAAAGGAAGAAAAAAACGGGGGAAAGGGAAAATTCAGCCCTCAACACGGCACGTTCAGAGGGATTATCTCCCAGGTTTGTCTAGGAGTTGTACACCAGAAAATGCCAGGAAACTCTATCTTATTTACGCGCTACACGACACAAACTGCAAACAAGGAAATATACATGCATGAGAACTCAATGTACGTGTTTGACTGTACCTGGGAGGAGCCAAGGCTCTCCGAGTCAACCGCAAACGGGTTGCGGATGGCAAGCACGAGGTGGATATATGCGACGAGCCACAAAGACGAATAAGGACAGTAGGGCAGACAAAAAAAAACCAGTTCGTGTCGTCGTGGACAGTGAACCATGAATACATTGTCCGAACGCTTGGTTGACAGAGAGGATAGGGTGGTACTGCATCTGCAGCCTGAGGGACGGGTGCCGGTGCAGGAAGGTGCCGGTGCAGGAATTGGACGAGGAGGAAGACCGGCTGCGGTTGCGTGGGCTTTTTGAGAAAAATGTGCAGGTTGTCGCGCATGTCCCTCGAAGGTGGGGTTGCGTCCAGAGACCTCGGGAGTCTCACGGAAAGGCGAGAGGAAAACATGCTTCACATGTTTGCACGCAGCTCCGCAACCTTGGTAGTAAGCATAAGGTGGAGTGCGAGCCGTGGATAGATACACGCACTCGACGATTCACAGCGGCTAAACATCGGTCTCTGGCCAGCGATATCTGTTTCCGAGCAGATGCCGCGGTGCTCAACTGGTTTCTGCTCTCGAAACCGGGCCCGGTTTGCTGACGAAAGTTCCAGATGTGGTTTTCTGTTTCATTGGGCTCCTGAGAGGGTTCTGTTGTTC
Source organism: Mycena polygramma (assembly GCA_029449255.1). NCBI lineage: Eukaryota > Fungi > Basidiomycota > Agaricomycetes > Agaricales > Mycenaceae > Mycena > Mycena polygramma. The sequence continues at coordinate 3,377 of JARKID010000362.1, read as the reverse complement.
TGGAGGATGAGAGTACAGCATATCACATTGTTGTAGTGGACGGAATGTGTTGGCCGAGGTGCAGAGGTACAGTGCGACGAAAGCGAGGTGGACGTCCGTGGACGGCGGATACCTGTGACGTGACCAAATTATCTGCCAGTCACACGATTATCTGCCACTTCACAACCTCGAGGGCTAGCGGACACGTTTTAATTTTCTGAATACGCAGAACGTTTTCATACTCCACAATACGGCTCCTGTATTTTTTCAAGGATTTAGAACTTGTGGACGTGAAGTTCCAGGCCGGTGTGGCAGATAACCGTACAGCCACTGGCAGATAATACCCAGCTGATCTAATCATAAACCCACCAGGGTTTTGGAATCAATCTACTGGGTACATATCCACAGAAGAAAAGCGAAAAAGGAAACGAAAAGGGAAGAAAAAACGGGGGAAAGGGAAAATTCAGCCCTCAACACGGCACGTTCAGAGGGATTATCTCCCAGGTTTGTCTAGGAGTTGTACACCAGAAAATGCCAGGAAACTCTATCTTATTTACGCGCTACACGACACAAACTGCAAACAAGGAAATATACATGCATGAGAACTCAATGTACGTGTTTGACTGTACCTGGGAGGAGCCAAGGCTCTCCGAGTCAACCGCAAACGGGTTGCGGATGGCAAGCACGAGGTGGATATATGCGACGAGCCACAAAGACGAATAAGGACAGTAGGGCAGAAAAAAAAACCAGTTCGTGTCGTCGTGGACAGTGAACCATGAATACATTGTCCGAACGCTTGGTTGACAGAGAGGATAGGGTGGTACTGCATCTGCAGCCTGAGGGACGGGTGCCGGTGCAGGAAGGTGCCGGTGCAGGAATTGGACGAGGAGGAAGACCGGCTGCGGTTGCGTGGGCTTTTTGAGAAAAATGTGCAGGTTGTCGCGCATGTCCCTCGAAGGTGGGGTTGCGTCCAGAGACCTCGGGAGTCTCACGGAAAGGCGAGAGGAAAACATGCTTCACATGTTTGCACGCAGCTCCGCAACCTTGGTAGTAAGCATAAGGTGGAGTGCGAGCCGTGGATAGATACACGCACTCGACGATTCACAGCGGCTAAACATCGGTCTCTGGCCAGCGATATCTGTTTCCGAGCAGATGCCGCGGTGCTCAACTGGTTTCTGCTCTCGAAACCGGGCCCGGTTTGCTGACGAAAGTTCCAGATGTGGTTTTCTGTTTCATTGGGCTCCTGAGAGGGTTCTGTTGTTCTGGAGGATGAGAGTACAGCATATCACATTGTTGTAGTGGACGGAATGTGTTGGCCGAGGTGCAGAGGTACAGTGCGACGAAAGCGAGGTGGACGTCCGTGGACGGCGGATACCTGTGACGTGACCAAATTATCTGCCAGTCACACGATTATCTGCCACTTCACAACCTCGAGGGCTAGCGGACACGTTTTAATTTTCTGAATACGCAGAACGTTTTCATACTCCACAATACGGCTCCTGTATTATTTTCAAGGATTTAGAACTTGTGGACGTGAAGTTCCAGGCCGGTGTGGCAGATAACCGTACAGCCACTGGCAGATAATACCCAGCTGATCTAATCATAAACCCACCAGGACGATGGCGACGCACGTCACGCATCAACGCGATCACTCAACCGCGACAAATACACATGCAACTCTTTCTACCTAATCCTACCTACCTACCTACCTACCTTTCGGCAATCTTGCTCAACTTGTGTCCTCGAACTCCGGCGTTCCCTGCTGTTCCATCGCCGCCCGAAGACAGCATTTCACGCAAGTTGAGGCACTTTATAGAGGCTTAGTCAAATTTACTCCGTATCGCCGTGTTGTATGAACGAAGTTGAACATCGAGCAGTAGTCTCTGGTACCCGTACGCATACATACTCCACACGACTCGAGAACGTACTATGTAGCAAGTTATCCAGGTAGCTGTTGGTGAAAGGTTGAATAAAATTCGACCTAGTCTGAATCATCATCACTACTGCCTTCCATATTCGACTCTCCATCGTCCGATGCCTGCGTTGACTCTTTGTCATCCGATGCCTCCAAGAACGGATCCGTGTTATCCAGTTTACCCGCGATCTGTGAAATGAGTGTTACTGAGGGAAACGCCTGTCGGTACAAGTGAGGGGATATGGCGCCAGTCACACACAGTGTGTGCAGGTTACAAGTGGATTTGGATACAAGTTGTGTCAGTGTAGCGATAGGCTCATCTGAACTGAGGAGATTCCGTGACACCTGGAGCCGTTGCAGAGCCGGGAGAGTAAGCCTGTCCAAAGGACTGCCCCGCATGAAGTGACCATGTGGAAAGGCCGCTAGTAGAATGAGAGTTTCAAGAAACGGTAAAGTCACGTCCTGTAAACTAAACGAACAGATTTTGAGATACACATACAAGGATGCGATGAATGCTCACCTTGTGAAGTTATCGACGGGATCAATAGTAAGACGACAATAGTTCACGTTGACCAGTTGATGTAGGACAACAGCACATTGATATGGCTCAATCCATCCCACAGAAAGGACAGTCAACTGAGACCACGGAAAGATGGGAGCGAATGCATCCGCATAACTGTTAAGAGAGAGCTTTTGTAAAAGAGGTGCTGCAAGAAAACTGGGAGGAGTAGTCGAATATTCGTCATCCCCGACTTTTAAGCTGCGAAGCCACGGTAGCGCGGGAAGTTCGATCTCCGGGATAATGTTATCGAGGAATGGCAGACTGAGATGTTCCCAACGAACACGATGATTTTCGATTGTCCGAAGGAATGGGTGCAGTTTCGGGTCGCCGAGATCGTCATAATCGTTGTACAACTTGATCGAGAGCAGGCAGGAGCCGGACAGCTTCAACCAGGCTTTCAACAAGTCGTGTTTCTGCTCGAGCCTTCGGGTCCTGCCCAACGATAATGAGATCGCTCTCCAAAGAGTCGGAGTGGTGAGTGCGATGCCCCTCCATTTTCGACAGATTTGGGACAGAAGGTACGGGGATAGCGGACCGAGTAGCGGAGGGCAATTTGGATAGACCGGAAGGAAATGGGTGAAGATTCGGAGACGATTTCGTTTGGCAGAATCAAGACTGGATATGTGTAGGCGTCGAGGCGATCTTGCACCAGTTTCCTCTTTGCCTTCAAAGACTCAAGAGAAGCCTCCACCGCAAGAATCTGAGCGTCCAACTCTGCGATACAGTCACGATCAGCCCCAAGGTCGGCTTGCTCGCTGGCAGTGGGGTGTGTCTGTGTGCGATCCCGTGAACGACTCCGGTGTCGGGTGCCTGCGTTTTAATTGGCGCCATCGTCTGGTCGGACATTTCTGAGCAGACGATTAGCGGGCATCCAGCGTAAGCCACGTCCGGATAATTACTGCTTTACTGTGGGTGGAAGTG
>JARKID010000361.1:0-24729 GCA_029449255.1 Mycena polygramma | reverse complement strand
AATGGACAGACCAAACAGAGCCAATATGGCCTCTGAAGGGGCCAGCAACAAGAGCACCAGTTTGGGCATCCCAGACACAGACTGTCTCATCATAGGCTCCAGATGCAATATGGCTGCCATCTGGTGAAAAATTGACAGACTGAACTGAGCCAGTGTGGCCAGTGAATGGGCCAGCAGCAAGGGCACCGGTTTGAACATCCCAGATGCGGATTGTCCCGTCATCGGATCCAGAGGCAAGTAGGCTGCTGTCCGGTGAGAAATCGACGGACCGAACCAAGTCAGTGTGGCCTGTGAAAGGGCCAGCAACAAGAGCACCAGTTTGGGCATCCCAGACACGAACTGTCTTGTCAGAAGAACCAGATGCGATATGGCTGCCATCCGGTGAGAAATTGACAGAAAAAACCCAGTTAGTGTGGCCTGTGAAGGGGCCAGCAACAAGAGCACCAGTTTGGGTGTCCCAAACACAAAGTGTCTTGTCAGAAGATCCAGATGCAATGTGGCTGCCATCCGGTGAGAAATGGACAGAATGAACCCGGTCCCTATGGCCAGTGAATGGCCCAGCAACAAGGGCACCAGTTTGAGCATCCCAGATGCGGACTGTCTTGTCAGAAGATCCAGATGCAATTTGGGTGCCATCCGGTGAGAAACTGACAGAAAGAACCCGGTCCCTATGGCCAGTGAATGGCCCAGCCACAAGGGCACCAGTTTGAGCATCCCAGATGCGGACTGTCTTGTCAGAAGATCCAGATGCAATTTGGGTGCCATCCGGTGAGAAATTGACAGACCAAACATATCCAGTGTGGCCTGTGAATGGACCGGCAACAAGGGCACCGGTTTGAACATCCCAGATGCGGATTGTCCCGTCATCGGATCCAGAGGCAAGTAGGCTGCTGTCCGGTGAGAAATCGACGGACCGAACCAAGTCAGTGTGGCCTGTGAAAGGGCCAGCAACAAGAGCACCAGTTTGGGCATCCCAGACACGGACTGTCCTGTCATCGGATCCGGACGCAATTTGGCTGCCATCCGGTGAGAAACTGACAGAAAGAACCCGGTCCCTATGGCCAGTGAATGGCCCAGCCACAAGGGCACCAGTTTGAGCATCCCAGATGCGGACTGTCTTGTCAGAAGATCCAGATGCAATTTGGGTGCCATCCGGTGAGAAATTGACAGACCAAACATATCCAGTGTGGCCTGTGAATGGACCGGCAACAAGGGCACCAGTTTGAACGTCCCAGATACATATTGTATTGTCCCCAGATCCAGATGCAATTTGACGCCCATTTGGTGAGAAAGTCACAGATAGAACACCACTGTTGTGTCCCTGCAACACCTTTTGGATTGCAGGCCACTGAAGACCCCGCTGGCTGTCAATGCCCAATGTGTTCGGAAACCTGCTATCAAACTGTCTTGCTGTTCTAGATTCATGTGGTGCAAACGGAAGAGCAGATAGATAGATGTGGGGTGCACTCTCAGCTATCATCTGGGCAAACACCGACACAAATTTTCTGGTGTCAATAATGAGACCTTCTAGGTCATCATCGTGGCCCTATCCTCAGATTCAGTCAAAAGAATCACCACAAATACAACATCGACAAACCTTGACATAATCGAGAATAATGTTCAATGTTGTCGATGCAACGGCTACTTGGTTGAGAAGACTGAGAACTTCTATCCAAAACAGCAGATATGTATGGAAGAAATCCCTGATTTCTTCCAGCATCCCATTGAATGGTGAGTCAGCTATGTGACTTCCCCAGAAGCAGCTGGAATACGTGAGTTCTGGAGAAATCTTGCAGGTGATCCGACTTGATAAGTCTAGCACATCTTTATTTAGGACATGGGAATCCTCCAAGCCACAAATGTTAAATTTGAGCTGCTTTTTGAGGACCAGCAAACAGCCAATTGCCAAAGCCTGATGTGCAATCTGTGGGTTAATTGCCCAGGGTTGTCCTTTAGAACGATCAACATCTGTGAGATAGTCTGCAAAAGAGGCATGGAGTATGCGGGCAACACTGCCAGGCTGCCATTGCACAACACATCCCAGGTATTTTAGCACATCAGCACTGGAACAGCCTGCACCAAGGAGGGCATCAATGGTCGTATCTGTCATTGGCACATTGCCACAAACAATGCATGCTAGAACAGCACGAGCATCTTTTGCAAATGTTTTGTTGTCCCATGGTGCTGTGGAATTGCGGAGGGTGAAGCTATATAGATTATCAAGAGAAGTTGAATGGCTGGTGATCAGTGTTTCCATTCTGTCATTTGGCCGGTATCCATCAATGAATTTGATAGCTGTTGCTGCCCAGATAAAGAGACCGCCAGCAAGACTCAGCATAGTTGTTTCTGGCTTGCTTCTGGCCATGTTGTTGCCAACTTATTATCTCGCTGGATACGCTCAAGTTCATGGGAGATGAAGTGCTGAACATCCTCAGCACTAGTAGCTGTTCCCAGAGACTTTTCAACAAAACAAGAGGCAAATGACTTGCTGATATCAGCTTCACGTCGACTGGTTATGAGAAAACGAAAAGGAGAGGGAAGCTTGGGAACTCGGTGAGATCACAGAAAGAAGGGTTCTCCGTGAGGCCGGGTCACCACATTCATCCAGAGCATCAACAATGGAGAATTGGGCCCTGTATTAGATGTACCACAGATGATAGTGGTTTCAGAAGCAGGGTTTCAAATTGTGTCTGGAGAGGGGAGTTGATAATTTCAGGATCAGTCTGAATCACAGCAGAAATTGCAGAGGCAATGTGGGGGTTGCTACGTGCCAGCAAATAAGCTAGGGTACGGATGACACCATTAGGATGGCTTTGCGAGGGGTTATTCCTGTCAAAGAACAGAAAGGCACCAAGGCGATGCAGTCCACGGAAAGATACTGAGATCGATGTTGTGATTGTGCTTTTGCCTGAGCCTGCAACACCAGAGAGCCACAGGACACTGCCAGCTGCATTTGAGACTGTGAGCCACTCTGTGATTTCATCCAACAGCTGCACACGGGTTCCCTGTAAACATGGCAGACGTGATGCAGCATTCATTTCTGCCGCATTGAGTGTTTTGAGGGCATCTGACTGCACTAGGAAGTTTGAGTATGGCTAAGCTGTGGAAGAGAAACACTGCCTACCTAAGTTGTCGACCTTTTGGAGAATCTGGGTGGATAATGATATGTCTTGCATGGATAGGAATATTCCCTCCACAGTCAAGGTACTTTCAAGTGAAGCCTTCAGTTTCATCAATGTGTCTGATAGCTCGTCAATTGTCTGGTCGGCATTGTCCCATATTGTCCGGATGGCACGAGCTATACAGAAATCAAATGGCGAAAGACCACCCATTAATGCCACATACTGGTGAAACCGTGTCCGGTATATTCGCGAATGAATAAGGCACATTCAACTGTCTGCTTGACTATAGCGAGAACTTTATCCTCAAGACTTTTGATTTTTTGGGGTAAAGCATCAGTTTCTTCTGTGAATGAATAGACAAGACCATGGTATCCACGAGCTTGTGGAGCTTCTTCTCTGTCTCTTGCTCTGTTTTCACAGCCTGGTTCTCTGGTTAGCATGGACGAGGAGAAAGTGCATGACAAACCTGATAGACTGAAGTCAGAACCTTCCAAGCAATGTTTGCATACGGGTGAATCTTGAAGTGTATAAATAGAGAAACCCGTGAGAAGAAGAAGAATACTTACCTTGGCGAGCTCGTCTCCAATATGAACAACCACTTCAAGCTTGGCAATGATCATGCTCAGCCCTTCCTGAAATGTCTCCGCTACTGGTTTGTAATTCTCGACCTCTTCCGCAAGATCAGAAGATTGTGCCAGCTTCTGAACATCCTGCTGTGCATGCTCAATGGCCATAGTGCCAGTCTTGTGATACCGTGCACAAGGCGAACAAGAAGTATTCCAACAGGATTTCCTTCCAATTTTATATCTTCGCTCGTCAGATGAAGTCTCGTGACTTTTTGCAGCGATCAGTAAGTACAGAAGGAAAATGAGAGAGGGGCTGCGCACATTCCGTGTTAGAGTTTGCCAGATCCAGCAGCTCGTCAATTTTCACAACTCCAAGACACACATCTCTGCCCGGAAGCAGTGAATCATGCCAAAGTCGAAGGATAATAGGGGAATTTAATGATCTATGCAGAAACAGCTGAGACACGCCGCAAGATAAAAGAACGAATGTATGAGCTCACACGTCACAGAGATACTCCATTGGGGTGTGAGGGTCCTCTTGACAGTGGTCCGACGAACTTGGCCGTTCTGGTGAATGGCCACATAGAGGGCGGGTTTTTTGCGATGGAAAGAATGTTTCCATGTGATTCTTCACAAGAGTGAACTACAGAGAGGTTAATGTGAGCCCAGGAGATGGATCCAGGCATACTGAGCAGTGAGTAGGGGGACGACATGAGTGTAGCGGACAAGGAGGGCCACGTTGCGACAACGATGCATGTCACCAAGAATATACTTGACAGCCCGATGGCAGCCAGCTGACAAGTGTCGTGATGCCGAGCCGGACCACAAGGATAGATAGATTAATCCAGAGACGACGACAATCAACAGTAAGGCTGGCTAAAAATATGATTATATTAGAATATAATCGATTATAATCCTAGAATTATGATTAAGTACAGTGTCACCATAATCTCAGGCGTTAAAATTATTGAGCATTAGATTACATTACAATATCATTACATTACGGTATGGGGCCCATATTTGATCATAATATTAAGGATCGAACAAGTGGAGGGAGTGACCCAGATTGTCCTAATATGAAGCCACAGTGTCATCCGGGCTCCATAGGGTGGTACACAACTTCTGCAGCCAAGTAAGAGGTGTACTGGCAGGATATTTGAACATCAGTTGGTCTTGCTTATCCCAGAATTTTCACGCGATGCTAGCATGTGACTTATGTCCGGAAGTTTCCGATATCTGATGGCTGGTTCAAAGTTGGTTAAAAGTTGATTGTGGACATATAGGCACTTCAGAAACTGACACAGACATTGATATCATATCATCTGAGGCCTCGAGACCCGTGTATTGGAGGCAGTGGGCAGTGTTCTGACGATTCAGAGCAAAACTGCTCTTGTGGGGACACTCTTTCAACTTCGGGAAGAGGCTTAGTGGAGGGAGCATCCGAGGGAGCTACCGGGAGAAATTTATTCTAAAAATGTCGATTAAATACGATTAAATATGATTATTCTACCATTACAATACATTACGATACGGGTACGATTAAATATCCGCCGAAACCTTACGATTACATTACGATTACAGTACATTATGGCTGGAGACCATATTTAATCATAATGTTCCAGCCTTAATCAACAGAGAAAGAGAGAGAGAAAAAAAACTGATCAAGGTCAGCGAGAGTGCGAAAGCTTGCGATAGAATGTGGTCGAGTAGACCATTGACAAGAGTACGAAAGGTCGGTCGTGGAAGGATTGACAACGATCCAGCCTCCGATTGGAGGGCAGATTGGACACTGAATCAACCCAAGCAGTGTTATTGGTGCGACAGGAAGAATAATTAGGGAGCAGCTGGCCACGCAATGCAGAATAAAATAGATTTGCCCACAGGCCGGTATCCGCGGGCCAAACTAAGCAAAGGCACCGCAGAAAGACAAGATAGGACTCGGAGTACGGACAGGTCTCGGGGGAATCGAACGCCCCGCGAGCACCATGCTGCTCGGCTCAACAGACCCTTGCAAGTCCTGCTTTCGCGGCGGGGAGCATCGTCAGTAGGCACGGAAAGTCGCCGGTCAAAAAAAGGCAGGGCAGATAAAGATAAAGATCCGTACGGCACACATCGCCCAGCAACGGCGCCACAGCAGGGTTCCCATCGCCCGCAGCACCGCAGCACCGCAGCAGCCGGGGGAGCCCGCTGACAGCGCCTACACAGTCAATGAGCATGAGCTGCGATGAAACGAAGAGGCAAACGAAAAATACCTGCCCGACCTCCGCATCCGTGCGCTACACCCCCGTCACCACCACGAGCGTGTCGAGACCCCATACGCACAGTCTTCCCTGGGGCGGCGGACTCTCCAGCGCGTACACCGGTGCCTCCTCGAGCGCGCGCGCGTCTGCCGTGTGCATCGCACTCTCCGCAGAACGAGCTGCAGCGATGCAGCGGGACACGCGGCGTTGCGTGCTACTTCCAGGTCTGCTGGTGCGTGCATGCGTCAATGCAACGAATCGGAAAAAGTAAAGAGAAGCTGCTTACACTTGACGACCCGCGCTATCCGAGTCGTCGCAGAAGGAACGCGTTATCATCTCTAGGTGCACGATGCCCTCCGCGCGTGCCAGATGAATTACGCTCCTGACGCTATTCTGCTGTACCTGGCTCTGCAGCTGCTACACGGATAGCGGAGGGAGGAAAGACGACACAGGTCAATCAGCTGGGAGTCGTAACAAGTAGCCAAAGACGTACCGGCACATTCACGAGTCTTGCATGCACCTCTGCGTACTGTAAAAATTCAAATTTGGAGTGCACGCAATATATCATACACGTCGCGTAGATGGCAGTGGGCACGACTAAAGAAAGGAAAATCAATGATTAGCTGACGGGACACGACGCGCGAGGGGACAAGGAGAGAGCGCAAGAGCGCGAAGCCCAGGCTGCTCCGAAACCCTACATCCACGAGATCCGCCCCCAAAAAAAGGAAATGCCAATCTCGAGACGGAGATGCAACACCGGAGACATCCACGCGCAGAGATGGGGTGTTAATCAAGAAGCGAACGAACGCACCTGCAAACAGATCCGCATGTCCCGCAGCGGGGGTAAGCAGTTGGACTCCGTCCGTCAGGCGTGCCGTGTATTGAATATCAAGTGCATATATCTGTGATGAGCATCAGCGCGCGGTGGTGAGGCGGAAGGGGAAGGTGCGGAAAGGGACGGTGTGATAACATGGACATGGACATGGAGGAAATGATCGCCGGTGGAGCAGCAGTGGGGAGAAGAAGCGAAGAAACGCACCGATAGGGATAACGCATGAGCGCTCTCGCTCCTCCTACGCCAACGCCTCCCAGCCCAGATTGCTTCCTTGCGCAATCCTGGCACCTCCCACCTGAGCACCTGAACACCCTTGCGTCGGCTTGCACGTTTGCCACAAGCGCCGATTTTTCGGTATACGAGTCGACGAGTGTCCTCGAGGGATGGAGCCGCTCGCGGACGACGGGTCCCGGGAGCTGAAGCGCTTGGGATGACGTTGGCCCGTGCAAGCACGCGTTAGCCTGGGGTGGGGCTGAATTCGAGAGCATAGAAATCCGCTGGCGAAGTCGTTGTTGTGGATTACGACGGACCGCGGAATGTCGGGTATGGGACGCCGGACGGACATCGAGGGACAAAATCGGCGGGGAACGGTAGAAGACGGCAGGGATGCGCGGAGATGGAAGGGTGCATAGACGAAATGAGGAGAGGCGACGCAGGCGCAGGTAGGCGCGGGTAGGCGCGGGATTCGCGTCTGCGAGCGAGCGCGCAAGGAGCTCGCAGGGAGCGGTGGTTGCTGCGCTTGTAGCGGTCTATTGCGAAGAGGCCACGTTACGAGGATGGCGTCGGAAGCCCCGGAGACGATCGAGCAGCCAGGCGAGGAGGCATGATAGAGCAGTCGATAGCGCGTCTGCGTCTGTGGTAGAGGCAGCGGTTGTAGGAGGAGCGGCGCAGAGGGACTGCGACTCGCAATCTACAGCGAAGGAAGAAAAAAAAGCCAGTCAGATGAGAAAGAATGGAAGCAAGAGCAGGCTGAGCCGCTCCAAAGACGCACTGTGGGGGACGCGTCGTTGCCTATGTATTCCACCACCACACCGATATCTTGTCGCATGGAGACTCCGAGTCGCGCAGAAGATGTACACCACGACCGGAAGATGCCAGCATATACACCGTGCCGACGAGAAGACCACTTTCCATACGGCCTGCGTCAGACCCAGCATGCTGGGGTGCGCTGCATCGCGAGCAACGCCGATTGCAGAAATTGCAATCGGGGGAGGCCGCCGGCGGCAGAGGGGGCGGGGCGTAGGCAGATGACGTCGGCGGGGGCGAGTATGTTGGTGCTGCTCGTGCCCGACGAGAAGACGACATGAGGGTTTGGTGGACAGCCATCGGGAAAGGCCGGGCCGGCTTCTTGTCACCACCCATGTCGCTCGCAAGTCGCTCGCGGCATTTTGCTCACAATCAGTCGCCAAGCCAAGCTAGGTGGTACAAGAACGTCTTTGCAGTGGGTCTCCGATCAGAAACTTCCCTTGGCCGCTGCTCGGGGACTCAATACTTAGATCCGACTTTTTTGAGCGTTCTCGACCACTGATTCAAGTACCGTCTACGACGCGTCGTCTAGAAGCTAGAAGTCGATCAAGAAAGGGTCTATGGGCAACCGAGCGCAAATACTCCGCTGTTGCGCGAGTATCTGATGAACGCTGTCCTCGAAGAGGGTTCGACTCCTTCAAGACTCATGCAGCGCGGTTACACAACGTTTTTTCCTATCCCTTACCCCAAGGCACACAGCAGAAAATATGCAGCTCGCGTACCTTGTAAGCTGGTTTTCTTCCTCATGCCTTGCCCCTATCTCACAGGCGCGGTATCTATTGGGCGACCTCCACTTCCTTTGCAAGAATTTAGTTGGCGCTGCGGCGTGAGCTCGAATTTCATTCGCTCACGCTCTGAATCTCATTCAAGTTGGTCCATTCCTTAATTACGCTTGCATTTATTGTCTTACAAGGTACAGGTACGGCAGAGAAGGGTCTCGCTACTTACTATGTATGCAGTGCGAATATTCCATAAACACCGCGCTCGGGGGATCGACTCCTTCAACGCTCTTCGAGCAACTAGTTCAACCTTTTTTGGCCGCGGCCCTTTTCCTGCCCTCTCGCGAAGGTGTGCGAAATGATTCTCTCCTCCATCCACTCACCCAATGTTCAGGTGACAGCACATCATTTGACTTGTAAGTAGTTTTTCTTTTTTCTTGGCTCTCCTTGCGATAATCCCAGTGCCACTTCCTCGGTTTTTAGAACCAGGTGCATATAAACTACCGGTATTCAACCCAAAGCTGGGACAAAAAAACGTCCATGGGCGGCCAAGCACTACCAATCGCTCGTTGGTTGATCTGGATTAACGCCGCGCTTGGGGAGGGTTCGACTCTTTCAGGACTCATAAACTCTGATCTTTTCGAAAGGCTTTTTTGGCTGGTTTCCGGCCTCCCCAAAGATTTGAGGTTGAGTACACTCCGTATCTCCATGTCTCGTTCATCGACTCATCTGGTTCATAGGGTGCAGTTCTACTCCATGTTTCTCGCCCGCGAAACTACGGTTTCAAAATCCGGATGGCAACGAGTCTGTTGGCTACCCAACTGCACTCATCGACGTTATCTGCACTGAAGCTCAAACAAGAAAAGAGTCCGCAGGCAAGCGCATTACTTCGCCAGAAAGTAGTCAACCCTGTGTTCGAGAGGGTTCAACTCCTTCAGGACTCATGAGTGCGATCGGCCGCTTTTGCAATCCGTGCGTTTCGAATCTTTCGCCGCTGTGGCACTTACTCCGGTTCAAAACCAGTCCAAAAATGGGTTCGTCGGCCACCGAGCACCGCACATTGATTCTAGAGCATTTTCTCGGCGGGGGTTCGACGAGGGTTCGACTCCCTCAAGAACCGTCGGCGACTTCGGTGACAAGACTTTTTAGCTACGCCTTCTTTCTTGTCCTTCAGAATGTTCAAATATGTCTCGATTCCCATTCTTAACTTGCATGTACCCGCGTGACGAGTGCAAGCATCGGTATCAACAGGTCAGTCTTTTTCTGCGTATTTCGGCTCCGTAACTTTCCTACTTACTCAAGCTTCCATAAACGATAACAGCGGGTCCGTCGGACATTGGGCACCACATGTGCGTTGTTTCCAATGTACGTGCTGCGGCTTGGCGGGTTCGAGTTCCTCACAACCCATACGGCGATCTTTTAGTCGGTATCCCGTGTTATTGCACGCGGTCCCTGGCGGAGGCAATTACTTACACATGAATCGCACATCAAACGATCGCCCACCCGTGAAGAATTGCAAGCTAGGTTTTGTTCCTTCTCCTTGATAACGCTTGCTCATCTATTTCCTCAGGCTCAGACTCAAACAGTCTACAGTCAACCGTGCTCGGGATTGACTCCCTCAAAACTCATGGGTCGATCAGTTTGCTCTGTTTATCTGCTGACCCCTTGTTTTGTCCAGCTGCTACTTAACGGCTCGTGTAAGCTCGTGTACCTCCAAGGCTCCCGTGCTTCACATATTTGTCTCCTCCATCCTGTCTAACAGATGGGACAAGCATAGCGTATGAGCCTGCCTCGATTCCTTAATTGTAACTGATCCTCTCACGGTTCATTTACCGCTTATCATTTTGCGCTCATTCGTTAAATTATATGTTGCTACGATTGGTTTCTTGCCTGCAAAGACATTCCAACTCTGTACATGATGCTATATAGCTAGCGGAGTAGCGGGCCAAAATCCACATGCATTTCTCGCAAGGGGGGATCAACTATGAAATTCTAGACTCCGGGTCGACATCGGTGTTGAAAAGAGTGTGTCCGAATGTTCCATTTTGTCTCTCCTGAGATACGGTGACTTTTGATCAGAAAAATCTTGTCCGATTCCCCCTTGATTCCTCGTGAACAGATAAAATATATTGCACTTCTCATACATCAATTTTGTAATGGGTACAAGACGGCAAGTGAAAAAGGTACCTAGCGGTCTGCCGGATAACATGGGCATCCCTCGGTCGTCACAGGGGTTGGGGGTCCGCTTGGTTAGCCGGAATGATTCGGTACACCGACCGCAAGCTTGGGTCTTCCAAAGATTGGAATTTCTTGTCGAGTGCCGGATATATGGGGTCCCTCCAATCATTTCGCCTGTTGTCCCAGCCCACACTCTCGATCTCTTGGGGGACCAGGCTCATCGGGCAAGGAGTTGTGCTGAATATCTTCGCAACACTTTTTGCTCCCTCTTTGATCTTTTCCAGAAACCCGCCGCCAGCCTTGGGCAGGGTAACCATGGCCGAGGAGAGTGAGCCTCCGTGTAGACGGATGGTCGATCCTGGGCTTCCAACTGCAGATAGATTAGAAATTTTGAACTAGACTGTTAAATGCTGTGCGTACGTTGCCCCGTCCCAGGGTCAAGCTTCAAAGTTTGACCACACCATCTTCCTCTGATTTCGGATATCGGGGACAATGACCTACCATTACGGACGTCAGCAGAAGATTCATACGGCAATAAACACGGACGCTGAGCAACAATATAACCCCCTGGATCTGTATTTTGGCCGTGTTATATCCAACAAAATATTGGTGCCGGTTGACGGATAAATCGAGGAGATGCCGCTGGATTATTCTATGGAGAATCAGTGTGGAAACATTATGGTGCGGTATTCGCACCTCTGTATCGTGGTCATGGCAGTCTGTACCGAAGGCAAACCGCACCACTAGGGAAGATGGGGTCTCTAAATGGGGTTGCGCTACATATGAGTAGCCATAGGACCGATATGACGTCCCTGCAGGCTCCTCGGCCAGTGGTTTCCCCCGCTTACATGTTACTTTCACGGGGGGCATTGGCTGCACGAAAGTAGTGTACCGCAGTTCAGTGGAATGACAAAACATACCTTGTCGTCCTGTGCCTCGAGGGTTTTCGAGATGGTGTAGGAAGCATTCAAGATGGCGCTAGGAGGGACACCAACATTCAGGCCAACCCCGGCCTGCGTGCTCTGTCCCGAGACATATTTGAAGGTTTTGTTCGGTGGATTGAACCCGGCGTCCAAACTGACAAAGAAAAAAGTGTTAAATAAGCTGAACACAAATGGTCGGGCGCACTTGGTGGGTTTGAACATGGCCCCCGATCGATCTGCTTGCAACCCGAGAACAGCGAACGATTTTCCGAGCGAACGTGGTCGGGGGGGAAGTCAATTTTCACCTCTGTAACGACCATAACGTCCTTTCGCTCTTCTCCGGGCGGATAGAATCTCGTTCTAGGTCCGTGGGTGGTAAACTGAATTGACTGTTAACGCTGCGGCGAGGTTGATGATCGCTCACCTGAGTCTCGCAGCAAATCTCCAAGTCGACAAGCTCTGTCAATTGAAGTTTTACAACCAATTGCGTCCAATGAAGTGGGCTAGCCCAGCCATCGATATCCGGATCATCACGATGGTCGGGTGGATTCTCGCCTCCGGGTGGTCCGCCGTTGCCCCACCCATATCACCACCGGGCTGTTGATTGCCACCGCCCCCTGGCGGCCACCCCCCTGGCGGTCCACCACTCTGGCTGGCCCCCGACCCGCCGCCGCCGTCGGATGGTTGCATATCCCTGCCCGCTGGTGGTCCACCACCCTCGCTTCTTCCGGGTGAGCCACCACCTGATCCCCCACTGCCACTGCCTCCATGGGGTGTCCAATTGATTATCCTCCCGGTGGTCCGCCCTTGCCTCTTCGGGTGAGCCACCACCTGACCCCCCACCGCTACCGGGCAATTGATTGATTGTCCCCGCGTCCACGGTCCACCACCCTCGCCTTTCCCGTTGTCCGCTGGTGGGGCCCGGTCATCATCTTTGCGCGGAATCACAGGCTCACCAATGTGGCTTCTTGTGGTGACCATGGACTGAAACTGGCCAAGGTATATCAATATTTCCACCATCGCAAAGAAAATAAAACCCACTGTAACATCGGGTCGTCCGCAGCCGCTCTTGTAACTACGGAAATCCAGACTCATTGGCTAGCTCCTGAGCTATACTGGCTCCAGCACCGCGGTGGGACGAGTATATAACCAGCGCGAAACTTCTGGAAACAATGCCATTGGGAGAGGCCACTAAATGACCCATCCTTCCGAATGCGCTCCAGAGTGGTAGATTGTACTTGTCTTCGAGCCAAGAAAGAGACTTCAATGGTTGATGAACTGAAACGTGGCTCCACCATCTGGATGTTGTTTCATGAATTCCCGCAGCCCGGCTGCGGGTTGAGGCGTGGAATCTGTTTCGGCACTGAGAAGGAAAGTTAAGTGGGCCTATATGTCCCAGAATGAACCTACTTACGTGGGAGGTTGGTTCGGCCAATATATCATGGAAGTCGCCACACTAGTGGGTCATAAATCACAGGGGCATGACCACCCATGCTGTCTGTTGTTTGCCCTAGTGCCTCATGGGTCATGGCCTCGAGGCCCGTGGCTAAATTTTCCCTATGTTTATCATTCTATGAGTTAGCTGCAGATGAACCAAGTTTATGCGCACTGCACGTAATGCTGAGACCCTCTGCATTGCGTACGTGGGATGGAACCATCTACAGGAGCAGTAAAATGCTCACCTGGTAGTATGTTCAAGTCGCATGGCCAAAGCCACGGTGGGAATATCCCACACATGCTTGGGGACAACCTCATCATGCACAAGAAGTTGTTCTCCGAGCAGATCCTGGCGGGAAAGCTTCCCTCTGTGCAATCCACCCCATATCAAGCCATTGTGCGGAGACAAACAGCTTCAGAAACGAGTAGCTTGAAATCATGTTGGGGGGCATGCTAAACAACAATCGCTCTCTCCATCCATGCCGATGGTCACCTCTCCGTTGTTACGCCTGAGTGAGGCGCCACCGGGTGGGGCAAGATACAAAGGCTAGCCGGAGTCAGTGCATGACACAGTACAGATTTTAACACTGACCTCGATGGAGTAGTCATCATTGTTAAAGATGAAAAGGTAGGGGAACAGATCCAGGTTAGAGGTGTTGCGGATTTCAGCCCATAGCCGTCGTTGCCGGGTCGTAGGTGCACTCGGTTATTATCGAGCAAGTTCACGTAGTCCCCAGAGCTGCGATCTGCCTGTCCCCTACCTGGCAACCAGTACATTTCCACGAGACACCTTGATCGGCTCCTGAGGGTGGTACTCCAGAAGGTGGTGGAAGCGAGCGATGTGTGAGCAATAAAACGCGAAGGCATGATGGACCTCCAATGTCAGTTATATAGACTCGACATGTCGGCTGATACGGCAGAATTGCGCCAGCAAGCCATTCGAGGACAACGTCAGGACCGGCGCTCCGAAGTATGAGCCCCGCTTCCTCGCGTGACGCGACCTGTACAAATGCACCTGCGCGGGGAGTGTTCCTGCAAAAACAGCTCGGATGTGTAAGGAAAGTTGGGAGGAATGTAGACGTGCAAAGGCACAATCTTGGTCGGACTAAAACCGTTAGGCATATATCTTATACGGGACAAGCCGGACAACACTTACCGGGCCCCAATTTGACGAGTCAAGTCAACAAGCGATGAGATGTTGTCATTGTATCCGTCAAGAACTATGGAGAGATCAGTATCCTCGTAAGAATAGAACTTTTGGACACACCTGAAACGTTGATACAATTCGGCATTTCAATTTTCAAGCGCATTGCAACGGCTCGAACCGAATCAACGTAGCCATCAAAAACAGGTATATGCATCTCTGCCGTAGGCTTGAATAATCCGGTCATACTGAGTAAAGACAACAACTACTGGGACTACAATAAAGCGAGACTCAGCGTGATTCGGTGGACATCCTACACACTCACTCTGATGTTCATGTGCAAGCTGAAGAAGTAGTTCGTCTCCGCTCTCAAGTACACCTCGTGCATCATCAGTATCATCAATAGGCGCTTTGATACAGAGCCTGACAACGATAGTTCAACAGCGGTCGGGGGAGGAAGGAAATCTACTGCACCACATCGCGTGTAATTGTTCGTTTAGCTCCAGCTGCTTATCGCATCTTCTATGATGAAGTCACGAACAATATTGAATGTGTCCGTATCAGTGGTTCGATGCCTTGAGTCGTGTAGGATCAGGTGCTTATTGTCTCGGAGGTTATTTCGGAATGAATGTCGGTTGCCCCTGCGCGAAGTGCGAGACTCTTACAACGAGGACATTTATAATGCTCTTCAGCTGCTGTTGAATGTGTGTGCAGCTCACCGCAACATCAAACCCGAGAACGCTGTTAATCAGGGCCGACTTTCCCGCACCCGACTGGTTCGAGGTTAGCTGCAGCGATTGAATGAAATATGAGTCGTACCCGGCCGACGGATATGACACGGAGGCTGACAACCGCTCAGTCAAATGCTTTCGAGCCCTGCAAATCACTTACCGCTCGCAGGTTTCTTGGGGACGCCGGGCAGGCATGTCTGAGTGCGAGCGGGGGGGCGTGGGCTTGACATCGATACGCTGAAACAACGAGGACTACTTGTATGCAGCTTGAGCGACCCACATGGGCAGTCAGATGACAGGGGAGCGACGGAAGCTTTTTGGGACCGATTAGATGGTAGCCGCTCAAGACCCATCGACTTGCATGCACAGTACTGTACCATTTCGACCGATCCTTCACGCCATGTCACCGTCACCGCAAAGGTTCACTGGATAAGGTCTTCATTCCTCGGCAATCACGCCAACATTACCATAAATGGTAGTCCGGCGGATGCCGGAGCGAAAATTTTGACGTTTTTAGGCCCAATTCGGCCAGGAAACCCGCCCGTCACTGTCACCGACACGAAAATCCTTCATTTCACGACCCTCCGTCACCCGTCACCTGAAGGATCGGTCGAAATGGTACAGTAATAGCTGACCTCGTGAATCACAACACAGAGATTGGGTGCATTGCGGTCGACCCATGTGCGCAAGAGGATGTGGTCAGTCATCCTGAGCAGTGAATAGGCCGACCTGAGGTAGGAGGCAGTCACGTTGCGGCAAGGCTGTATCTCAACCAGAATAGACCTGACAACCCGATGACATCTCATGAGAACACAAAAAGCAGTTTTCCACCAGACGATCCGATAAACGACAGCGACATATTGATCATCGAATGTCCATGGATGAATACATAGTGCTCAAACAGAATAGTTAGCGAAGCCATGGCACAGGAGACGAAAATGCAACTCGCCATCCAACGCAGATAAATACGGTGTACCCGATATCCGCGGGCAAAAACAAAGCGGCAATGAAAGAAGACGATGGAATAGGTCTCGGGGGAATGGAACCCCGCGAGCATAGATTGCCCATGCTCGGTGCCCAACAGACTTGCAAGCAGAATAAGAAGCAGACGCTCTGGTGTTCTGATAAGGCACGGCAGATAAAAATGAACGTGAAAGTGCGCGTGCGGCACTGGCCAGCAGCGTTCGGTGGGAAGTCTCTCACACATCAACAGTGGCGCATCCAGGAGTAGGGCTACGTTACCTTGCTTGTCAAGGTCTCTCCACCCTCATAATGGCACCACTTTTCGTGTAACCCGATGATCCGACTTTCCCCGAATGCCATCACCCATCAATTACCCACTAAGCACAAACAAATCCACACGTTCAACTTGCGCGCGTAGCGAAACTAACTATTCGTTCTCTGGAAGCTCATCACTCTTCTTGGTTTTTGGTCAAATTCTCTCACCCAAAATAGGATTAATAGTCTCGGGAAAATGCACAGTCAAATGATAAATCGGGTGTCTCATGTCAGTGGTCTCGGGAGACTTGATGTCCAGGCTGCAGCATGCCAAAAACAGTACGCATCTTAATCTATGCCCCTGAATCTCCCCGGGTATAGGCCGCAGCATCCCCAAAATTCCAGACGATCCACTTTTCTCGCGCAGTTCATCACAAGCAATGTTGAAAATCATCATTGAACTCACACTTCCTCTCAGTCTCACTCAGTCTCACCGCGCAGCCTCAAACGACTCAGAAGGAGTGTGCGTAGGTCCAAAAGCTTCAAGGAACATGAGGGGGTGTTGACCGCAGCGGTCCTCAAATGCTGTGGCCAGCCCCCATTTCCCTGTCATCCAGCATCAGTCAACAGATATTTGGAATCGTTGAAGTTTACTGTCAGCAGGCAACGAGGCAGCGGAGACCATGGACTCCCAGCTAAGCTTTGAAATCTTAGCCCAAAATGAAACAAATCCACACTCATCCGAGGCGCCGATCGACACGATAGGCTCATTTCCTTTATTTTGAGCTATGGCAAATCCAGCGCGGAGCCGAATCTGCATAGACTTAGACCCCAGGAGACAAATCCTACGGACAAAGGGAGATTCAAACCTCGATTCCTTTCTGCACATCGAGTTGGATCTCATCTCATGGCTCAGCCGTCGGAATTTTAGCTGTTGAATTCTGTTACCGCGGCGGTCTGACTTGCGAACATCAGCTGAGTATCGGTTAAAGAGCGAAGCATTGTGGGGAAAGCAGCGATGTGACAGGGATTGCAAGGAAGACAAAAAAATCTTTACACTTTTGATTTACGGAGCGGTAAAGCTGGACCGTGGGTATCTTATGAATACTAAGCGCGCGAACCACGACCTGTATCCCAGCTAAATCCACAGTTCGGTTCGAGATGTTTTGAAGACAGAGACTGAGCAAGCAATGAGCCGGAAGCCAGGTTGAGGATTTGTTGCAGAGTGGCCGACAATTCTTTTTACCAAAGTTCAAATTGTAGAGCTTTGGGCAAGCAAGGTCTCTTCCGACGTAGTCGGAGCTTCCTAGTCCGCCGGCGGCGCCACAATCTTGAGTCCGTGGCGATGAGAAGGAAAAGAAAGCGTACGAGCTGGGAAAAAAAAACTCTGCGCGGGATCTCCCGACTGCCGCGTCGAGCGCGCTCGAGCCCGACGTGCACATAGGGCACTCTGGTGACGCCCGCAAACATGTAGAAGATGCGGCGCGTCCGGGTGCTGCGGATGTATTAGCACGAGGTATCGCAACCGCAAATTGAAGGAAACTCACTGAGATAAAAGAAGCCCACCAGCGCCTCCACTCGGCGGAGAGACAAGAAAAGACAAGCTTACAGTAGTCAATCAGCCCCAAGTCGTGTCAAGTAGAAAGAGACGCACCTGTATATCCCCGAGGCCCGCGCCTACCTCCGCGAGTCGCGTCGTCTATCCGATAACCCATCCCAGACACGTCGCACGGATAGCGTGCACCTAGAATAAAGAAAGAAGTCGTTAGTTCGCTGAATACAGAAACGGAGGACAACGAGAGGAAAACAAAGGTTAAAGTGTCTGCCCGCTCGCCCCCGCAGACCCAGGAGGACAAGATTCAAAACCCCAAAATACGGCGTCCCAAAAAAAAAAAATCACCGTCTCGCCAGACGGTGGGCGTAGATGCGGATATGCTTCTCCAAGGAGACACACATGTTTATACAAAGGGCATGGGCTGCGCATCCGCAGATAGATTCCAGATCCGCGCAGGGACAGGCTGGGCGGGGCGGCGTAAGCACGGTAACGACGCGGGAGCGGTGAGAAGGTGAGAGGGAAGGGGGGTGAGCGCCGCCTGGAGGAGGGAGGTGGGAGGGTGTATTGAGGCGCGGGGAGGAGGGAGGAAATGACGACAAGAAAACGACAAGCGGAAGGAGCAATGGGAAGTTGATAGAAGAATGATAGCACATATCACCGAGTCGCCGTCCCACTACCGCCCGCGAGTTGACACAGCCGCTGCAGCGCGTTGAGCAGCGGGCTAAGGCCACAATCGTCGCCGGTGGCGCGGAGACTGAGGCTGAGACCATCGCAGGTAGGCAGGCAGTGGCGGGAAGGTCTGTGGAGGGAAGGCGTCAGTGCGCGGGTATATAACTAAGTGAACAAGGAGAGGTATTGGCACGGGAAAAGGGACGGGAAGTTCGGGAAAGGGGGAAGGGAAAGGGAAATGAAGATGCGCGAGGGACGGCACGGAGGGCGTGAAGGGGGACAACGCGCTGCACTGCGGCGCATCCTCACAGCGACAATGCTCAGCCTTCTCGTCAGTGCCCGTAAAACGCGAAGCAGCAAGGACGCGATGAAAGGCGGATAAGATATGCGCACCAGAATCGTTCCGACATAGCTGCAATTCCCTCTTCTCTTTCCAAGGCGACGTATTCGGCGCTGACGGAGCTCGAAAGCTCCATTCCGATTTGGATTCTACAGCAAAGTCAGAGACAAGGAAAAGAAAAGGACCAAAAAGAGATAGAAGACGCACCGTAGATGTACGTACTTGCTCAGCGTCTCCGCGCTACAAGACTTCGAGACATCCGTGCGAGATCTTGGCAGATTGGGCTAGCGCGTGCAGCGCTAGGGCAGCGCGGAGGATCTTTTGCGTGGCAGCACGGATTGTACATAGAGCTTTGTCGAGACTAGCTGGGATTTCTGCCGCGGCGGAGGCGGCTTGGATGACGGACTCAGAGTAGGCGGCTTGGATGAGAGAGATGGCATGTTGGACGTCGGCAGGGGTGAGCACTGGGATCGGTTGTGGTGCTGCTCGCCATTGGCATTGCTGCTGCCCGACGAGGAGGACGACGTGAGGGTTTTGTGTACAGCCACCGGTAAATGGCGGGCCGACTTCTTGTCCTAACGACCATGTCGCTCGCATTCAATCAACATTGACACAAGCTCGAAGGTACAAGGGGGGCTTTATAGGTCACTGTCCTAACTACTCGGAGAATACTGCTTGGATCCCATCTTTTTTGGACTTGTCGGGCCCTGCAAAACGGAACTCGACGGCTGATTTCGCGGTCTTTGAACGTCTTTCGGTCGCGATAATTAATACTTACTGCCCCGCACTTATTCAATCTGAGAACCAGGACACGAATGAGTGTGCGTAGTGCTGCTAAAGTCCACTCATCGGCGATATTCTCATATATCTCTGCCACCTATTCAAGCTAACGCTCGAACAAGCCGGAGTTTGTGGACAACCAAGCACAAATCACCCGCCAGAACTCAATTCAAGCCGTGCTCGATAGGTTCGATTTCTTCAGGACTCATGAGTGTCTAGGAAGAGTTTTTTTTTGCCCTTCGTGCGTTCCAAATTGATGCTCTGTGAAATATTTGCAGGATCTAAAGTTTCTTGACTACTACGTCCCAATCGCTCCTTACTTGTGACGGAACCTGCTCCGGCTCAAATCAGTGAAGACATGGGTCCATCAGCAACCGAGCAATGCTCCCAACTTGAGTTATTCTTCAACGCATTTGCTCGGCAGGGGTTCGACTTCCGCAAGATCACTCGTACCAAGCCGACTTTTTGTCGTGGCTTTTGGCCCTGGCATGCGGGAAGGGAATTTAACGGGCCTTGTCTCGCTTGATTTGTTCTTGCTGACGCATCCCGGCGAGGGTTCGACTCATTTGGCTGCGAGAATGGCTTCTTCGTTTTCGCCCCGCCTCTTTACCGGGACGGAAAGTATCCGATGGAGCATGCTCATTTGTTCTTCAATCGTCATGCGCTCAGTCGTTCACGGTGGTTCATCTTGGGTGTTTTTCCTTCCTTTCGTTATCACTCGCACGCAACTAGGTCGTGAATATCGCAGGAAAGGGTTCATAGGACACCGAAGTCCGCGCGTTATCTTTGCTTACTCCTCGGCGTTTGAATGGATGCCTTCTGTTCGAATCCTCAAGCCTCATGGGGTGATGACAAGAACCTTTTTCTCAATTTCTTTTCAGAAGTCCTCCGTGCCCTCTTTGGCATTTCCCCATTTCCTAGTTCTTACGAGATACACTAAGTACTTGTATGTGTGGCACAATAATATTGGGATGGTCAGGTGCGTCGTGTGTATTCCACTCACCATTGTCAGGTGCAAGCCTAGCTGTGTGCCGAGCGCCATTCATCTATCCTATCTCAGGAGGCGTTCGATTTCCTGGGCAGGCATTCGAATCGGAATCGACAAAGCTCTTGGGCTTTCCGTTTGCCCGGTGTTTCCCGTGGACGCGAAGATATCCGATGTTTTTACTTACTCATCTATCTACATCTGTTCTCTCGCTCGCTCTCACCCGGGTTCAAAATCGTCACAAGACGGAGTGCGTGGGTCATGGAACTCTGTTCCTAGGATATTCTCATCATCTACTTATACAAATGACAAAGGTCACGGGAATGCCTCCTCAGCCAATCAGGTTTTGTAGGCAAGCTATGGGCACGCGAGGACAAACATCGGGTTTATTCGGCATTCTTCGGTCTTTCCGCCACGCTGCTCTCTTCTTCATTTTGTAACTTACTGTACATCCCAGCCTACAAGCTCTCGGGATGGAGAATTCAGGGAGAGAGAATAGCGGGATGAAATGGGAAAAGCGGGGAGATTTTTTAGATGCAATTTTCTGGGATGAGAACGTTTAAGCCAAGGCCAAGCTCAAGCGGTCTGATTCAAGCTCACAAGCAATTTTGAATTTAGAGTCCAGGGAAAGAATGAATTGCACTGTGTATGCGCATGCGGGGCGGCATGCAAGTAGACCGTAAATAAGTAACTGAGTATCTACCTTGATTCCGTTCCGTAGCAGGCTGCAGAGCACGCCGGGTTCTCGGGGATGGAGAACTCAAGACTAATGAACAGCAGGATGGAATGGGAAAGCAACGACATTTTTTGGATGCGAAGATTTTCAAGTAGAAAGTTAAAGTAAGTACGATGGCCCAGTATCTCCCAGTATGCGCATGCGCGTGGTAGCAACTGCAAGTGGGGACACGAGGAACAACCGGAGTTGGTGACGAGTGTCCATCAGCAGCACGGGATTTCTAGATGCAGACATTCAGATAAATTCTGGCTCTCCCCGTAGCGTAGCACGGGTTCCCGCTAGTCATGGATAAATTTCAACAAGCGGAAGGGGGAACTGAATACAAATATCGAACGGAAGATAGTACATACTACACATTGTAGGATTCGTAGTATGTACTTCCTACAAGTATCTTGATACCGCTGGACAGATACATCAAACAGCGACTCAAGCAATAATCAAATCAACTCACCGCCTTAAATTTATGCGGACATTGATTTCGGATCGAAGCATTTGGTCCATTCAGTGCCGTGAACAAAATGACTGAGGTCAAGTTTTGTCGTGCCTTTGGAACATATGACTAGTGAATTATGAGGGAGGTACAAGCCCTCGCGCAACCAAGGGGGCACCCAAAACATCAGTGCTCCTGCTGCTGCATTTTTTACCCAACCTGAGTCGAAGTCGAATGAAAGGAGCTCCTTCTTGGCAGCTACTTGAATGGAGGTATCACTCTGAGGCAACTGCTCAACCTTGCAAACACGGATAGTGTGGTCCCAGGAAGATGATACAATTTGGCTGCCATCCGGTGAGAAATTGACAGATAGAACACAATCAGTATGGCCCGTGAAAGGGCCAGCAACAACAGCACCAGTTTGGGCATCCCAGACACGAACTATCTTGTCATTGGATCCAGAGGCAATCTGGCTGCCGTCCGGTGAGAAATTGACAGATGTAACAAAGTCTGTATGGCCTATGAACGGTCCAGCAAGAAGGGCACCAGTTTGGGCATCCCAGACACAGACTGTCTTGTCATAGGATCCAGATGCAATATGGCTGCCATCTGGTGAGAAACTGACTGACCGAACCCAGTCAGTGTGACCTCTGAATGGACCAGCAGCAAGCACTCCGGTTTGAGCATCCCAGATGCGGACTGTCCGGTCATCGGATCCAGATGCAATATGGCTGCCATCTGGTGAGAAATCCACAGACCGAACAGAGTCCATATGGCCTGTGAAGGGGCCAGCAACAAGAGCACCAGTGTGGGCATCCCAGACACAGACTGTCTTGTCATAGGATCCAGATGCAATATGGCTGCCATCTGGCGAGAAATTGACAGACAAAAGCCACCCAGTGTGGCCTGTGAAGGGGCCAGCAACAAGAGCACCAGTTTGGGCATCCCAGACACGAACTGTCGTGTCAGAAGATCCAGATGCAATGTGGCTGCCATCCGGTGAGAAACTAACAGAACGAACCAGGTCAGTGTGGCCTGTGAAGGGGCCAGCAACAGGAGCACCAGTGTCAGCATCCCAGACACAAACTGTCTTGTCATCGGATCCCGATACGATACGGCTGCCATCTGGTGAGAAATTGACAGACAAAAGCCACCCAGTGTGGCCTGTGAAGGGGCCAGCAACAAGAGCACCAGTTTGGGCATCCCAGACACGAACTGTCGTGTCAGAAGATCCAGATGCAATGTGGCTGCCATCCGGTGAGAAATTGACAGAAAAAACCCAGCCAGTGTGGCCTGTGAAGGGGCCAGCAACAAGAGCACCAGTTTGGGCATCCCAGACACGAACTGTCTTGTCAGAAGATCCAGATGCAATTTGACGCCCATTTGGTGAGAAATTTACAGAGAGAACGGAGTCAGTATGGCCTGTGAAGGGGCCAGCAACAAGGGCACCAGTTTGGGCATCCCAGACACAGACTGTCTTGTCATAGGATCCAGATGCAATATGGCTGCCATCTGGTGAGAAATTGACAGACCAAACAAAGCCAGTATGGCCTGTGAAGGGACCAGCAATAAGAGCACCAGTTTGGGCATCCCAGACACAGACTGTCTTGTCATGGGATCCAGATGCAACTTGACGTCCATCCGGTGAGAAACTGACAGACCAAACAGAGCCAGTATGGCCTGTGAAGGCAACAACAGCACCAGTGTGCGCATCCCAGACACGAACTGTCTTATCATCGGATCCAGATGCAATATGACTGCCATCCGGTGAGAAATTGACAGACTGAACATAGTCAGTGTGGCCGGTGAAGGGGCCAGCAACAAGAGCACTAGTTTCAGCATTCCAGACACAGATTGTTGTGTCCTCGGATCCTGATACGATACGGCTGTCATCCGGGGAGAAATTGACAGACAAAACCCCCCTAGTGTGGCCAGTGATTGGGTCAGCAGCAAGGGCACCGGTTTGGGCATCCCAGATACAGATTGTGTAGTCCTCGGACCCAGACACAATTTGACGCCCGTTAGGCGAGAAAGTCACAGATGTAACATAGTCCTTGTGTCCCTGCAAAACCTTTTGGACTGCAGGCCACTTGAGACCCAGCTGGCTGTCAATGCTCAATGTGTTTGGAAACCAGCCATCAAACTGTCTTGCTGTCAGGGACTCATGTGGTGCGAATGGAACAGCTGAGAGATAAATGTGGGGTACACTTTGAGCTATCAATTGTGCAAACACCGACACAAATTTGGTGGTATCGATAATGAGATTTGCAAGACCATCATTGTGGCCCTGCTCAGAGATCAGGTCACACCAACCAGAAATTGCACAAGACATACCTTGACATAACTGACAGCAATGTCCAATGCCCCTGAGGCAACAGAAACCTCGCCAAGAAGACTGAGAACTTCGGCCCAAAACAGAAAATAGGGGCCAAAGAAAGTGTTGAGTTCTTCAAGGATTGTTTGATCAAATGGAGAGTCAGCGAGATGACTTCCCCAGAAGCAGCTGGCATATGAGAGTTGTGGAGAGATATTGGTGGCCACTCGACTTGAAATGTCTGGCACATCCACATTCAAGACATGCGAGTCCTCGAGACCACATATGTTGAACCGGAGCTGGGTCTTTAGAATTTGCAAACATCCCAGGCTCAAGGTCTGATGTGCAGTCCTCATGTCAACTGCCCAGAACTCTCCCTTGTTGCGGGAATCATCCATGAGATATTCTGCAAAAGAGGCATGGAGTATTTGTGCAACACAGCCAGGCCGCCATTGTACAACACATCCCAGGTATTTTAGCACATCAGCACTGGAACAACCTGCACCAAGGAGTGTATCAATGGTCGTATCTGTCATAGGCACCTTGCCACAGACAATGCATGCTAGAACAGCACAAGCATCTTTTGCAAATATTTTGTCGTCCCATGGTGCTGAATTGCGGAGAGTGAAGCTGTATAGATCATCAAGAGAAGTTGAATGGCTGGTGATCAGAGTTTCTATTCTGTCATTCGGTCTGTATCCATCGATGTATTTGATGGCAGTTGCCGCCCAGATGAATAGACCGCCAGCAAGATTCATCATAGTCTGTTTCTGGGTGTCTT
>JARKID010000360.1:0-24777 GCA_029449255.1 Mycena polygramma | reverse complement strand
ATCAGAGCTGGGCCAACCGTGGCCAACCGTGGGAAGTGGGGTCAGTTAGCAGTAAACCAGGATGCCTGACGGGCCGAGAGCAGTTATAAAAGGGGGTTCAACACCGTAGATACCTCAGCCACTCTCACCGGGGGCAAAGTCCGAGGAAGTTGATTGTGATCTTCCAGCCAGGAAGGTGCACAGGAAGTTACGCCGGAAGGTACGCCGGCAGGTAGCACGGCAGCACGCAGGCAGTTGCCGCGTTGCCTGGGTACGGCAGACTTGCAGCAGACAGCAGCCCAGTCCCGGGGAGCCGCCCGGGTAGCCGCCCGCGGGCCGGGACACTACCTTGATGTCGTCTATTTGAAACGCGGCTGCCGGGCGACTGTGCGCGTGCCTGCCGGTGTACCTTCCTGCGTGTCTTCCGGGTGACTTCCTCGCCGGAAGATCACGGGCGCCTTCCATGGACTTTGCCCCTGGTGTCTAGGGTTACCTACCTGCCTTTTAGAAGAGGTTCAAAGGAGCTGGATTTTGTGACCAAGTCGGATACCAAGGAGGGCCGGGCAAAAGCCACAGGCTCGTCTGGAAAAGGATTGAAAGTTAGTGTTAGAATTCTTGACTGAGCCAGATCCCAGGGAGGGCCGAGGTAAAAACAACAGGTTCACGAAATCTGAAAGCCATTCAGGTCAGGAGTTCAAAAACTTTTAAACAGGCCACAAAGCGACTCATATTGTCATCTTGTTGCAATTTGGGCAAATTTAAAGAAACACCTGTACCGATCCAACATCCAACCTTATTCCGCGAAGCGGCCACCGGACTCGTTGCCATGCGCACGCGAGTGGCTCCAAAGCTTAATACATTATATGACGCCCCCTGGCCTAGACATACAGCTTCGGCTGCCGTACGGTGCAGACTGGGAGGGTACTTTATAAGTACCCCGAAGATAGCTTCGATGGGTACACACGTTTGCGCCGGGAGGCCGGAGCCAAAACAACGGGCGCTAAACACGACTGTGGCATCCGCAGCGGCCAATGAAGGTATTAACCGTTCTTTAACGAGATGGTGCGTAAGCTGTGCTTTTGCCCCATGTGGATCCAGCTCCATTCAATGCTCTCTGCTCTCACCCTTGAGCAACAGGCTCATTTACTCCATCCAGAGTGGTGCACGGGGGGCTGATGGGGTCCCCCAGCTCTTGCTTCTCTATCACTGCGGTCTGCGCAAGCATTGCCGAATGGCCACGCAGTGCGGCGATTTTTTCAACCACGGCAATGGGGCGAAATTATCCCTTTTCAGCTAGCCATGTGCCCGTGCGCAGCGCGAAAGCGCGCTGGATCGGGCAGCTGTAGCTCCATGTTGGCCCAATCGCAAAGAGGATTGGCCCAGTGCTCCCAAAAGATTGTGGTGCAGCTGACCTTCTCGCAGTTCAACGCAGCACGGATAGTACCGTTTAGCCGAAGATTTCCCACTATAAAAGGCGGCCGTGCTCTGTCTTATCGACGACTCCACCTTCTTCCTCGCCGTTGCTTTCCTTTGTACACATCATCACCACACCAAGAATCAACTCTCATGTCCCTGCTTCGCTCTCGCGCGCCATCAATTCCGGCCTCGCTGAAATCTCGGGACTGCCGTCCATGTTTCGGCCACCATTGGCACTATCCCTGTCAAAGTCTCAGGGCTGTCTCGCTATCTCGTTGTAATACAATGGATCTTTTGGACCACGGCCGCTCTATTTCTCAATTCAAGTTCGATTTACTCAGGACCCTTTGCCCCTGCTGTCCCATCAGCTACTCTCTCCATTGCTTCTCCACTTCGCGTCAATACCGTAGTATTTCATTCAAATCGAACATGGGTGTGACGCGTGACTCGTTTAACCAATTCGAGTGTTCGTGTTAGCAAAACGGTTAGTTTGCTGGTATGAGTGTCAATGAAATACCTAGAAATAGGTGTTGAGCGATTTGGTATAGCCGTGTGGCTATCAACTTAGTTCAGAAATCCTTCCAAACAACTTACGTGTCTCCGTGAGTCAATCGAGCAACCGAACAACGAGAGCGAGTCTTCGTTGTACGCGAGACGAGAGCGAGTCTTCGAGTCTTTAAGATTGCAGTCCTAAGCTTAATGCAAGCGCGTAGCTTTTGCCTTAAGATAGTCGAGTGATTATACTCTTTCAGATTCACGCAGCGGTGAGCAAGATGATGGTTATGGGTAAAAGATAGATTGCATTCACATTGAGGAGACATGGTATATATAATGTAGGTAAGGAATATTCTACAAAGATCTGTAACGTTCCATGCCCAATCCAGTGAGGCGGTGTTCAACCCGTGGTTGGATTCCGCGATCACGTGGCCAGGCGCGGTTGCGCGCATTCGAGTTTATTGGGACGGTAAAAGCTAAAGGTGAGTAGATCCATCACATAGCCCCCCCAGTCTCAATTCACTCGAAGATAGAGAACAAACAACACTTGTTATACAACGCGTAGGTAGCAGATATAGTGGTACAAACCCCAAGGGTAAAGAGTACAAATGATAGACAAACTCGTCGTAATATGTAAGTAATCCTTCAAACAGCCTCGACGTCGAAGACAGGCACCCTAGTGTGCTGATCGGCGGTAACCTTCATCATCGCGTTGTCCAAGTCGGTAAGGGACCGTCCGTGCTCGTGAAGGTGGTAACGCACAACGCGTTCCGCGGGATCCTCGCGGCAGTGGCTGAGGGAAGTCATGGGCAACGGCCAGACGCTGATGTAAGCCTTGTCGTTGCGCTCGGTGACGAGGATGCGTTGGGTGAATGTGGAAACAAAGCGCGCGCACAAAAATTCCATGGCGTTGAAGTACACCGCGTGGCTCATCAGCCGACGGAGGGTCTGCGCGCTGCCATAGAAGGCGTGTTGGTTGATCCGGTGGACGAATTCGATGTGCGGCATCTTGATGGGAGCACCGAAGTTCAGGTGCGAACTGTAGCCGTGCTCCTGCGAAATGATAACGCAGCACGCGAGGAAATGCATATAAAAGTTCCATATCTTTTGTCCATTCAACACCCAATCCATCGCCGCCGCCCGTGTGAGGAAAGAAGGCGGTTGGCGCGTACGTAACGGGTGACCGAGGAAAAGGAGAATGGCGGGAATCGTCGTGCCGATTTCTTCAAGCCCGCTGACTGGCTGACCGACGGGAATTTGATGGAAGTCGCCGTGCGCGGGATAGTGATTGTTGAACGCACAGCTGAACACACAGGCGAGGCGCTCGAGATTGCTGCAGGTGATCTTGTACGTCTCCGGGTTGATGCCGACCGAGACAACTTTGCCGTCAAGCTTCTTGACAACAATGTCGTCGTCGGTGACAGGACGGAAAGGCAAACCCGGGCCGAGTATGAGGCGGTAGAGCGTCTTGAGCAGCGAATCGCCTAAACTTCCAAATTAGCGCCCCGACTTTGGCGATAAAAATTACTACCTAGCGCGTTGTTCAGCCCGACCCAAGGATTAAGCAGGCTGAAGGTTGGCACAAGGGGAAGGACTCCCGGATTGGTAGGTCAGTGGCGAAGATGGAAGGAGCGCGAGGAAGGCCTGGAACCGAGAATTCGTACGGGAACTGGTCCGCGGCATCCGGCTCGAGCGGGGTCAAGGCAAGGTCCAATGTCGCGCGGGACTCGGCACGAACGGTCATCGTCGAAGCGTTGGTGACGGAAGAGCCGTCGCTGGAGGTCGTGTCGGTATCGGATTCACAGTCGGATTCGGAGTCGGTGTTCCAGGACCCGAACGGTGCCGCAAACCACGTAAGGAGGCGGTTTCGGAATCCTGGGCAAATGCCGAGAGGTAATTTCAAGTTCGGCACAGTGCTGGGGTCGACACTCTGGGGGTATTGGACCGGTGCCGGCGCCTGAAGAACAAGAAATTGAATGGTGAGCATAATGTTGATATGATAGATACCTGGACACGGTCGTCGTAGAGTCTGAATTTCTTGGCGTAGCGGCGAATGCGCTCAGGATTGAGTGCACTGTTGGGGCAGATGCTGAAGAACACCATGTTGAATGGCGTCGGTGGATGTGGGAAGAGAATTCAACGATGTTAGTATAGATGGTGAAAAGTAACAGGGGAATGGGGTGAGTGCTGAGTGCGTGTTCACCCTTGCTTAAATAAGAGACAAGGCAATATATTTAATGCGCTCCACCGAGTTCTTGAACTCCGTCGGGCCTCTTGGAGCTGAACCACTGTTCTAAAACATGAGGCGCATTCTGAGCCCTTTCTTGGTAAGCCATTCATCGTCTTCGGCCCCAAAGCCTTTCCACCTAACCTTAAATTGGTTAACTCGTCTCCCACGAATCTTGCGGAAGCGTTCAGCAACAATAAAGTCAACCTCAACCTCCGGGTTGACTTCAAAATCATCGCGGTTGAGATCTTTGGTGGGTCGGTCTCCAAATTCAGCTGGAGATTGGTTGTATGGCTCAAGATGAGCGATGTTGAGTATGGGATGAATGCCATATGAGACGGGGAGCCGCAGTTGATAAGTGACGGGCTGATCTTGCGGATGATTTCAAACGGTCCGTCGTATTTCATGAGCAGCTTTTTCCCACGACCTTTCTCACTCCTCAACAATTCGAGCGAATGGGGTTAAGACAACAAAATCTCCCTCTTCAAATTCAGAGATCAGTCGTCCTTTGTTGTAGGCGTCTTTGGAATACTTGAGCAAGGAGCAAAGCTTCTTTTGCTCTCGCTCGATTGGCCTCAAATTCGTCGACCATTTGTTGAGCTTTCTCATTCAACACTAACTTATCCCCCCTTCCTTTACAGGTTCGTTCACGGGGCGCGAAATTGCGTCAGCTCGTGAGAGCACAGTGGAGCCTGTAATGGGATGAAACCCTCGCAGAAGATATGCAGGTGAAAATCCTGTGCTGGAATGAGGCGTGGTATTGTATGCGAGCTTCAAAGCATCTAGATATCGGGACCAGTCGTCTCGGGAAGGCCCAACGTAGGCCCGTAAGGCAATCTCAAGGCCTTGGTTCAAAATTTCAGTTTGGCCGTCGGCTTGCGGGTGGTGCGCGTGGTGAGTGCGCGCCGCATCCCCATCAAGCGCAGACTTCAGCCCAAATTCATGCCGCCATCGTGTATCTCGGTCGGAATGATCTGAAGAGGAATCCCATATTCCGAAATGACGTTTGAAGAATAACTGGGCCGTTTCAACCTCTGAGATTTTGGTTGAACAAGGAATGAAAATTGCATACTTGGTGAGTTTGTCGGTAATGACCAGATATTGTCGTACCCATCCGAGGTGGTAGCTCTGGAATGAAATCCATAGAAGCACCTCGAATGGCTGTGTTGGAATTGGGATGGGCTGAGGAGCCCGGTCGGTGCATGCCTTCGCGGCTTCGATTTCTGACAGATATCGCACGACATGGTGTATTGCTTAATTCGGCGGGACATCCTTGGCCAATAATATGTCGAAGCCAATCGGTTGTAGGTTCTGTGATACCCGCTATGGGCACCTTCACTCACGGTATTGTGCACGTCTGACATCACGCTTACCCTGAATTTTTCAGGCACACACAAGCGATTGGTTCCCTGCCAGTCTTCGAAGTAAATCAACCCCGTCACTGTAGTGGTACTGTGGATAATGGGGGTTGCTCCAATTCTTCTCGCCTTTCCATCCTTCCAGAACTTTGGAAAAGTGGGGGTCCTCGCGGTATGCGGCCGCCCATTGGTGGACCTCAGCTTCTGGAATACCCACAACAACGGAAAAGGTCTGTGCACTGACGTACGACTCAGTGACCGACTCGTCGGCGCTTACCGCAATTTTCCCATGAACTTTACTAGGTTCCGAGGAAATATCCTCCTCTGCGCGAACACATCGTGCAGCTACAGTGAGCATTTTTTCTCGAACTTGGGACCCAACTCATTGAACATATTCTTGATTGGATCCTCGAGCTCAGTTCAACGGGGTAATATTGTCTTTGGCGGGACCGTCTTGCAAGGCACGCGGCGTCTGAGGCGTGAGATAGGATCAACGTTGGAGTGCACACGCCCCGCGCGGTGAACAATTTTGAGGTCTGGATAGGCTGCAAAAACCGTGCCCCATGTCAGAAGTCTTCGGTTCACATTCTGGAAGGTACGGCTCCAAGTCAGCGCTGCATGATCCGTTATCGCAAGTACTTTCTCACCCTCTAGGAACGGTTGAAATTTAATAAGTGCCTCTTTCAGAGCGAGCGCTTCCCGCTCCGTCGGGGAGTAGTTCCGTTCGGGTGATTTAAGGACGCGCGACCAGTAGCAGATGACACGCTCAATATGAACAACAGTATCCTCAAAATTTTCCGACCATTCACCGGGTTCAGGAACATCATCAACGCCTTTCACGGCAGCCACAAGAGTAGGGATTGGTTCCTTGTTGTTGAAGGCGCGCTGCAAGCGTTCATAGACGCGTGTTCCACGAAGATCTCGAATTAAAACAGGTTGAACTTGTTGCAGTATTCCTGCTAGGCCGAAATCACATGCGTCGCTGTACACGCGATATGGCCTACCTCGCATGGCATATCCTTTCACAGGTGCGTTGGTCAGGACTTGTTTTCCCAGCTCAAACGCTTCCTGATGCAATTCGGTCCAGTCCCAGGTTTCTCCCTTTTTCAAAAGTTGGAAAAACGGATGAGAGATCCACGCGGATGTATGACGAAAAATATACCATCATACCCAAGAACTGTTGCAACTCGTGAACATTACGAGGCTCAGCCAATTGAAGAATAGCTTCAACTTTCTCCTTGTGGGTAGAAAGACCAAGCCTTGAAACCTTCTGACCGAGAAGCAATAGAGATTGGTACGCGAAGTGGCACTTTGATGGTGATAAAGTCATGTTCGCCTCTGCAATGGCCTTGAAAACCTGGTCCAAGTGCCGAATATGATCCTCGAACGTCAGTGAGAACACAACGATGTCATCAATATATACAAGGGCAAAAATCCAAAGAAATGGCGCCAGGATATTTTGCATTACTCGTTGGAAGACACTCGGGCCGTTGCGGTAACCGAACGGCATTCGCCGGAACTGCCAGAGGCCACGATGCGTACGAAAGACCAATTTTTCAGCTGATGAGGGAGACATAGTGAGCTGTGTAAAGCCAGATAGAGCATCCAGTGTGGTTAGCCATTGCGATCCAGACAGAGCTTGCAAAATATCTTCCTGTCGAGGTAACGGAAATTCATCGTTGATCACCATCTCATTGAGTTTGCGGAGATCTATTACCATTCGCGGCTTGCCATTACGATAGACAATGAAGACCGGAGCAGCCCATGGACTCTTTGATGGTTCAATGACTCCCAGTTTAATCCATGAATCCATTTGTTTATCAATGACTTCACGGTTAGCCGGCGAGACTGGAAAAGGTGGCAGAGAAACAGGTTCAGAATTAGGTTTCATCAAAATTTCTACCTGCTCCTTATAGTTTCCCAGCCTACCATCGACTCCAAACGCAGCTTCGTTGCGCAAAATCATTGCCTCCAGTTCCAACCGTTGTTCTGCCGAAATATCGGGAGAAATATCCACCTCAGCAAGCAAGCGCTCACTTGGAATGAACTCTTCCGGTACTTCGGCAGTCTTTGGGCCACCTTCTACAGGATCTTGAGCCAAAGGATCATCTGGTTCATTCTCGTTGCGATGAGCCTTCGAGGTAATTTTGGCTAGCGAGCGAACCGTGGAAGTGGTTGACTTAATCTCAGTTCGCTCTGATAGGTGTCTTGACGGGCGACAGTAAGGACAGACGTCATCCGGGTTGTCATTCGTGGATCCGGAAGAAACGTCCGATGTGGACTGGTGCTTGTCAATTGAACACGGATCAATTTCGGCTTCTTTGTCTGATCTGATCACTGGATCATCTTTCCCTCTCACTTCGCTGGCAGACGATCCAAGCCTTCCCGCTACCAGTGCACGCATCAAGGCCGCGTGGGCATTGATTCTTGTCTGCTGGTCTGCCGAGAACTTGCTCATCTTGTCCAACCAGTTCCTCGGGTTCCTTGAAGTACCGAGTCTCTGGCCTGCCGAAATGACTACTGGGAGGCTCGCAAAGTTGGCAACATGCAAAACGGGATTCTCGCGGTGAATCAGAGTATCTGGTGATGCGTAGACTTCATCAACATTTCCATTAGCGCCGAAATAACGCTCGACAAAAATGACATCTTGCCCCCGTGGAAACACAGCCTCTACTGGAACAGCGACACTTGTCTCAGGCGGGATCACGACCCTTTTGGCAGCCCAGACTTCACAGTTCTGATATCTCAGGCGCTTCTTCCGGTTTAGCTTCTGATTTCTCCGATGGACTTTGGCCTTCGGTCCGTGCTGCGTCAAGCCGGTTCGAACTTTCACTCGGAATGCATGCCCATCTTCATCCTCATATGTGGATGTAGATGAATTGACTTGAGCCGCCTTCCAGAGCTTCCAAATTCGAGGTACGCTTCACCATCATCACGAATGACCGAAATTGAATATTGATCGGCGAAGTCGTTACCGAGAATGAACGGTGCAGACATGCCTTTAACCACGTAGGCCTCAACGGTCAATTTCACTGGTCCATCGGGAGTATGGAAGAAGAGGTCCAAGGTAACGTACCCTGAGATTGAAGATTTTCCCGTGACCTGGACTAGCTTGATATCCTGTCCAGCTTTGATCTTCGGAGGATTAAGGAGCCTTTCCAACGCTTTAGCGAAATCAAGGTAATATCGAGCCCGAATCGATGATGACCTTGATAGGGTCAACATTTAACCCGTTTACTGTCGCAATGCTCAGTAGGTTGTGCGCCCAGAAACGAACAGCCAGGAGGGCGCGACATGTGCCGGCGAGTTCAATCAAAGCTTTCTCGGATCGAACACCAGGTGAGTGCTTCACGTGGAAATTTCTCGCTTGAATTTCCCTCGCTAACCTGCGGCGAGTATTTCTATTCAGCGCAGGCTTCGCATGGTACTGTACATGCCGTTTGCCTTACCGGAGTTTCTCGGATCTGAGATATCGTCACACCCTTCACCAATTGAACCGTTGACTTCGTCCTTGTCTGAATTCACAAGATAAGTCTCGGATTCAACCGTTAAAGCAGATGGCTCAGACTCCAGAGTCAGATTATCCTTGACCTCGTTGTTCCCCCCCAGAGCTGAAGAAAGGCTCATAGGCAGCCGTCGATTCAGTAGGCTGAGGGGGTTCTTCAAAACCCTGCTCAGAAGCGTCCGACAACTCAGAATCATCGGCATCTAACCCATAATATAGGTCATTATAGTCGTCCTGAGCTTGAAGATCTTCGCTGGCGGAACTAGCCAGGTTCGTCCGCGCCGTTTGTTTCCTTGAACGAGTGCTTACATTCGTTGTCCCAGTGCTTACCACTGCCGCAGTGTCGACAAGGTCGAGCACTCATTGACTCGGGGGTAGCCTTCTTAGAGACATTCTTATCGTCTCTGGGGAATTTGGGTGGTCCAAGGTTTGCAGACCATCCCACGAGATTGACACGGCAGTTTGAGTATTATCACGACGATGATCTCTATTTCTGTCCCGGTCACGATCTCGATCCCGGTAGATGCTATCCCGGTCATAACGATCCAACTTCATCAACGCGTCCTCATGGTACCGAATCGCGGATTGGAATTCAACCAGGTTACGGTACATCTGGGTTGTGAGGATCGTGTTCCAAGTTGAAGGTGCGCCATCCATTACCTCCAACATTACTTCTGAATCACTCATTGTGTAGACAATCTTCAACAAATCAGTCTTACGAATGAAGTACTCACTCGGGGTCTCACGAGAGTGACCAGTATCTCGGTAAGTTGCTCTATTCGCACGACCGCGCTGTCTGTCAAGCCATTTGCGATTCAGATAGTATGTTGAAAATGCGTTCTTCAAGGTATCCCAGTTTTGTTCGATCTCTGTACGGTAGCTGATAGGCAATGAATAATACCAGACCTCGGCTTCTCCTTCCAACCGCTTGGGTACTACACGGCCGAGCTGTTTGAAGACAGTTCCAGATTCTCGGCCAATGTCATTGATTTTCAGCATCCACCGGATTATGGTGTCAACATTACCATCCCACGTAGGTACGTTGTCGTATTTCAGTTTGAGATCGAAATGGGCTTCCTTGATAGCTGGAGTGTCGCTTCCCACATTCACGGTTTTCCCAGGATTAATCCTGTCTCCGGGCAGCCGAAACGGAGCTGAACGGCGGCGAGGTGGCTCGTGTCCATCATCGTCGTCATCATCGTCTCCATCGTCCGGATCGCCAGCAGGAGGTGCTCCTTGCTGTCCTCTCTGGGTCGGTGGAGGTGTCTCGTCCCAACGGCGTCGCCCAGCCGCAATGTGTGGAGGTAAATCCCTTCCTCTGAAATCACCTTGAGGTGTCATGCGCCTCAATTGCTCGGCTTCTGTTGGTTCAACAGGCACACTATCCGTCGGATAGTCCCTGCCTGGCTGAAATGCGGAAGCCATTGGGTGCAGGACCTCTCCCAAGCGACGGTTATTTATAGGCAGCGCTGGATTCGGGACCGAGCTACCAAACCGTGGCGCGGAAGGTGACCTCAACGGGTAGGTAATGGATGCACTGGCCTTTGAAACAAACGAATTTTCAGCCGACCGTGCAGCTATAAAGTCATTCGCCGCATTGATGGTTTCCAGGTCACGCTCTTGCGGCTTATCCTCTGCAAAGTCATAATACTTGTTCAACAGCCACAAGTAATTTTCAACTTCCACGCGAAAACATACCGCTGCAATCTCATAATCATTGGGCAAGAATGCATTGGTTATATCCTCCTCATCTCCCCATGAAGGTAGAGATGGAGGTGTTTTCCCTGCGAGGAGGAATGAATTCCTTGTTGGCTTTGCAATGTCATGCAAAATGCGGAGGAGTAGCGTGTAGCGAGCCTTGTCTACTCGATACGCAAAGTGTCCCGAACGAGTCTCGATCCGTTCAACATGGGTGAGTAAAGTTTCAAGTAACTCAAGCTCCTTTGAAAATGTTGACGTGTAGAATCTCCTCGTAGCCTTTTGCGCGGTGACGAGGAATGCCTTACCTATTGCCCGTGAACCAATCAAAATTGCTTCCTGACGACGTGCCACGATCTCGGCGTTCTGCGCGATCTTGGTAAAAGGTCTCATGGCTGCAATATCAATCTGCGTGCGGACAGGGGCTTGGGACTCGTCGATATCGGCATCATCAATGGCACCGTCATAACTCTCAAATGTCTCCGTTCCAAACATCGACGAGTCCGTGATATTGGAATGGGGAACATCCGCGGGGTGTTCCGGTGAATGACGACGAATGGGAGTGGAAGTGCGGCGAGGAGTGATGGTGCCAGAGGAACCGTGCTCCTCGTGCTCGGTAGTCGTAGCCATGTAGAAGAGAGAATCACAGAGAAACTAACAGATGCTTACCGGAGGGATTTCCCAATGTGTCCACCAGTGTTAGCGAAACGGTTAGTTTGCTGGTATGAGTGTCAATGAAATACCTAGAAATAGGTGTTGAGCGATTTGGTATAGCCGTGTGGCTATCAACTTAGTTCAGAAATCCTTCCAAACAACTTACGTGTCTCCGTGAGTCAATCGAGCAACCGAACAACGAGAGCGAGTCTTCGCTGTACGCGAGACGAGAGCGAGTCTTCGAGTCTTTAAGATTGCAGTCCTAAGCTTAATGCAAGCGCGTAGCTTTTGCCTTAAGATAGTCGAGTGATTATACTCTTTCAGATTCACGCAGCGGTGAGCAAGATGATGGTTATGGGTAAAAGATAGATTGCATTCACATTGAGGAGACATGGTATATATAATGTAGGTAAGGAATATTCTACAAAGATCTGTAACGTTGATATGGTGGGTGACGAGCCACCGGTGAAAACCACTGGTTTTCGCATCCTTTGAACTATCAATTGGGCTATGTGAGGCTAAGATGCAGAGTGTACACTCTCCTCGGAGTGATACGCTATACTGTTGATGGCCGAAAGCCAGCGGGCAAACACGAGTTCATTAGCTTAATAATGATTCCTTACCGGGTCAGAGTTACTCTAAATGAGCCTTACCGTTGGGCTCCGGGAGTCAGTTGAGAGCTGATTCCTTGTGCGCCGGAGGTGAACAAGAGGAATTACATGGTCCTAGATCTGACCGCCAGCCAGGCGGAGTCTTGTTGAAGTCGAAAGAACATTATATTCAACTACCGTCAAACCCAGCCGGCCAATAATCCGGCTGCTGGAAATGTTCGGGCGGTGGATTTGAACCACGATGAGAATTTAGAAGCTGGTGGCCGGTCAAACTGACCGCTGGGACCACAGAAGTGTCCGGTCGAGCAGGCGGGCCGCTTTACATGACCGTCCGGGCGGACCGATTTAACATATGAAGTGTTATTTAGATCTGCCCGCCCGCTGAGAGTCAGCCGGGTGTGAATTGGATAGTTCCCGCCCGATAGATATGCTCTCCGCCGGGCCGTATATCACCCCGCCCGGACGTAAAGAAGTGAAGACGTAAATAAAGAGACCTCCGGCCGGGTAAACTGAGCAGGCGGGAACTCTATGAAGGCAGAATAACAATATTCTAATTGAGCGGCAGTTGCCCGCCGGCAACTGCTGCGGCCGGAGCATATCAGCTGCTGATGTACTCAGACATTTCCCGGCCGCTGGGTTCGATTGAAGGAGCTCCCGCTGGCTTTTTAGAAATATTGGTTGACGGACGATTATGAAGGGCAGTTTCTGTGGTACTTGTTAGCCTCCCGCCCACTCCCTAGGAGCGGCCGGGGAAGTTCTACACTCATACGGACTTGAGTGTGGGTCGGCCGGAAGGCTTGGCAATAAGCACGCAATACTGTCGCAAGATGATGAATCACATAGTTTAGCCCCGCCCGGCGACTATTATACCCACAGAACAAAATGCATGTAATCTCATTGGATGCTGCGCTTTGCCGGCTGACTGAGATGACTGCTCCCGCCTGCTTTCCTATCTCCGTTTGTGTTTCGTAAAATGTATAAAAGACCCCCGCCTGTACTGTAGATTCCTTAGTCAATCCCTGTACCACCTCCGGGCGGATTAGGTAGTGCTCGCCAGAATTAGACGGAAGAGAAAAGAAGTTGATATACGGTGAAGATTGAAGTGAGAAGCAGCCGACGCGAAGTAGTGTCCCCCGCCAGAGTAAGAGAAAGTCCTCACCAGACTAAGCCGTCTGTCGGGCAGCCTTCGAATCCGTGCCGCCGGCCTAAACAGCCGTCCGCCGGGTCTGAGTTGAAGACGCCTCGTCAACTGTCCGGCCGCTGCCAATTCGGTGGTTCCAATTGAAGTCGCCCGCCGGCATCGTACTTGCTCACTTCTGAGTATCGACCTCGCCGGCGAGCACCCTAAGAAGGAAAATTGAACTCGATCGAAGTGTGCTTTGCCCGCTAGCTCGATTAGCCCGCCCGCATTATTAGCCCGCCCGCTACTAGAGATATAAACAGCTCGCTGCCCGCCAGGTCCTTTGAATTGAACATACACAATCTTGACGGGTGATACGTACCCTACCTCCCCTGAACTCACATACGCACGCCGCAAGGTTAACACCTGAAGCCTGAGTTGTGATAAAATAAAATAAAGATCTTGGGGTTTTTGGGTTGTGTTGTGATTTCATCGCTTCGCTTCTTGAAATCTTGAGTCTTTTGATTACACGGCTACCCTTTGGTGCGCCGTTACAACGTTCCATGCCCAATCCAGTGAGGCGGTGTTCAACCCGTGGTTGGATTCCGCGATCACGTGGCCGGGCGCGGTTGCGCGCATTCGAGTTTATTGGGACGGTAAAGCTAAAGGTGAGTAGATCCATCACAGTTCGATAATCGGCTTCGAGGTGCATGACATCGAGTAAAATTTCGATAATCGGCAGGAATGCTGCAGTCTCGTCAGCACTTACTGCTGGAACTATCCCACAATGTGTTACACGGCCTTGAAGAATTTTTATTTCCAAATCTTTCTGACAAGATTCGACGGCAAAAAGATGTTGAAAAATGGTCATGAACAACCGTTGACACCCATGAACACTTCCTGGAAGCAAAATAGCAAGAATTCTGATGCTCTGGAGCGCTGTACGGACTCACAAATTTATGTACGAGTTGACTTGCATTTTAAGAGCATTTTTCAAACCGTCGGACCGACATTGGCCCGGGTGACGCGTGACATCGACCAAAATTCGATATCGATAGACGGGTGCGTGACGCATGATTATCGATTTGAACGAAATACTACGGTATTGGCGTTGAAAGCATATCACAACGCAGCTCCGATGGAATGTGCTACTGCTCATGTTTAGGACGAGTTTAGTGTCTGCATTTTCCAGTTCGCATTCACGTTGCTCATCTCCTTCCTTCATCCCAGTTCGCCGCTACGGCATGGTGTGTTTGTTCAAATCAGCTGTGTACTACATTCCCTTGAAATAAATTGGCAATCCTTGATTACAATGAAATCACCCTAGCCTGCCGGAGCGTAGCGGAGGCATGTCTTGTCCAATCGAATGGGCTGATGAATATCGACCTAGAGCTATAGAATGCTGTTAATTTTGTAACCAATAACGCGCGACTACGAAATTCTTCTGTCAATGAAGAACCCTTGGAAGGCCTTGAGCAATCGAGACTCGTACTCGAGATTTTGCAATATTGAGAGACCGTTGAATTCTGGGCCCCATCGCTGCGTAGCTGCTCTAGAGACCTCTGGAGTATCAGCGAATCTAGTATCTGCGGCAGTGCGTTCAAAATTATCTCAGCTGCACGTTATCGGATGGATGCACTCCAGACTTCGCCTGGCCAGGCTAGACGGCTGTTCAACCAGTAAAAGGAAAGCGTCTGATCCACTGGACTCAATCAACCACTCGAGTCTCGAGTACACTGAACCGTAATTCCTCATTCTCGAGGCAGCATATATTGTCGGATTACTTTCATTGTGTATTACCGCGGTAAAATTCCGTGAGAGGCAATGAATCAGGTGGAAATCCCCACAAATCGTCGGGCAAGGATATTTTGACGTTGCACTGACGTTTGACGTGTGCAACGTCAGTGCGACGTCAGTTGGATTTTTCAACGGCGTCGAACTCACCTTATCCGCCATGGTAGAGCTCCAATCTTTCGCAGGCACCTTGGGTGGCGTTGTACACGACGCTTAGCATAGGAATGTGATGCAATAGTCGGTGTTAAGGGCTTAGAAAACTCACAAAAACTTTCGTGCAACGTCAGTTGAACATCAGTGAACGTCAATGTGCGAACGTCACACACGTCACACCAACGACTCCCAACGTCAATGCAACGCCGGTCAACGTCAGTCCCACACCGTCGAACGTCAATTGCACTTGCAGTTAACGTCAATCTGCGCCGTGACACAACGTCAGTGTGACATACTGGCGTCAGTTCAACCTCAACGTCAATTGTGTCCCCTGGCACTTTCCGTCAGCACTGCGTCGCTCGGCGACGGTGTCTTTGCTGCACTGAAGCCTAATCTCAAGAATGAGAATGTTGGCCTCGTTTCCCCTATATTGTTCTCCGTCTTTCGCCTCACGCCACGGACTCGGACTCGTGGTTGAGTACGACTTCTCAAGCTTCACTTCGCTGGTTTGTTCCGACTTTGTTCCGGCTATTGGATCAATACTGTATGCCTTTATTGCGACTCAGGTGAGTCCCAGCAGTCACAACAGATACATTGGCCCCCATTTTGGCTGCATACACTGGCCAACGTCGATCGTGAACGCCAGTGCACAGCCACCGAACGTCAGTTGGGTCGGCGACGTTGACTGACGTTCCGGATGTGAGATACGAGATTCTCAATGAATATGACTGCGAGGAGTCCCCCGAGCCCCTAGGCAGTGACAAAACGGTGGTATTCGATGCCCTCACTGAGTTACTCATAAATTGTTCAGCAGGTTGGGATCTCGTTCCAGGGTACACAGAGCTCCGTTCAACAACAATATCCATATCCTCGCAGTAGTAACTTCTTTTTAGCTATTTGAGAACATCCAGGGTGAAAAGATTGCCCAGTGCTGGCATTGAACTCGGAGGTTCGACCAAGTTGAATCATTGGGTCAAAGTCATCCTCCGGACCTCGAGACAGCAAGATCGAATCCACTGCAAGGCTGTATCTTCAGCTGAGGGACCCTGTGGTCATAGGGGACTCAGTGGCTGCAGTTAAAATGCAGTGACATGGCTGAATACGCTGCGTAACGTCAATCGCGCCAGTTTGAACGTCAGTGCACAGCCACCGAACGTCAGTTTCAGCGGCGATGTTGACTGACGTTCTGGATATAGGTTGTAGGATAACGACGGGGGATGACTCGGAGATATACTCAAAGTCCTCTGTGAGCGACAAAAATGTGGTATCTAAAGTCTTCAAGGAGTTATTCACAAAATGTTCACCGAATTGCAATTTTTGTTCTAGGGATCCACCGACCTCCAGATCAGAAGTAACTCCAAGGATTGTACTTACAACTCTCTTTCAGCTATCTGAAAATATCAGTGCAGAAAAAATTGCACAGCGCTGCTATTGAACTTCGAGACACACCGAACTTGTCAAAGTTCGGGTTGAAGAAATG
This sequence comes from Mycena polygramma, assembly GCA_029449255.1. NCBI lineage: Eukaryota > Fungi > Basidiomycota > Agaricomycetes > Agaricales > Mycenaceae > Mycena > Mycena polygramma. Next base: position 8,287 of record JARKID010000360.1, on the reverse strand, counting down.
GCAAATGATTCGCACTCCGCGATATTCACTACCTGATCAATATTATCCAGATTCTCCAGCACTGGATGATGCTGGTATGAATACTATTAGGTGTAATTGAAATGCATCTCCGTCCGATACGCAGGCCAACGGCAATGGCGCTGGCTGAACGTCAGTGTACAGCCACCGAACGTCAGTTGGGTCGGAGACGTTGACTGACGTTCCGGACACGAAGTCTGGGATTATCCAAGACTACCACTCCAAATTGTATGCCATGTTCCCTGGCAGCAGCAAAACATGGTCTGCAAAGCCGTCAATGAGTTATCCAAAAAATGCTATCGGGTTGGGATTTCCTAAGTTCAGTCACGGTGTCCCCTGAAACCGAGGCTGTCCTGTAGTTAGTCCACAGTTTGGAGCCATTGTCCTTCAGATTCATTCATTAGTACGCCATGATATGCCCTTCATGGACATCCACTGTCAAATCACATTACAGAAGCTTTAGCCAATGGGGAGTTACATCGAGGATCAAGTTTCAACGAGCTCGAAGTGGCGGTGGAGTTATAACTAATGGTGAGCTGGGGTAAACCCGTAACTCCCGAGTAACCAATGCGTAAGGGGAATGGCTGAAAGGAAGATGGGGGTCATGGTTGAATTTTGAAAGCGCACCAGAGTCAGAGTCAACGAAAAACAAAATTCTGCCGAAGTAACGTGAACTGGGTCACCATTTGGTCATCACACAGAACAAGGTGAGTAGTAATAGCGAGCAGCGGCACTGTTCAACATCGGCACGTCAATGCCTGCGTGACAGTGCGCCGGTGTGACAATGCGAACGTCAGTTCGACAACGTCACAACGTCAGTTCAACGTCAGTAACGTCACGCAACGTCACTTTCACCCTGCCCCAAATCGTCGAAATTCACTTGTTTAACAAAACTACATAATAATAATGTCGACATAAGGCCTCCTTCACGACCTGCAAAACCGAATTAGCTCTCTGTTATCAGCTCAAGTGCAGACCACCCACGAGAATGGATTGCGACCCTCCGCGTTGCCAAAGCCGCACCCTCCCGCGAAGTTTACCGCATCGGCGGTGGAATTGGTGGATACACACAGTCCGATGTTGAAGCCACAACAGCCCTCGGCGCACTCCGAGTCGCTGGCACACGGGCCAAGCTGGGCGCCCGCGGGGTTCACGATGATGGCGGGCTGAGGGGAGATGCTAAGCCCAGAATCATATTAGGAAACTGGTGGCCGAAGCCACAGCCATCCCCTGCAAGCGCCGCGAGCGGGTCCGTGCACACGCCTGTCTTGAACCCACAGCAGCTCAGCGCACAGTCGGTGTCGGTGGTACACGGACCGTCCGTGTTGTTGTTGCGTGGGGCGGTGGGGTCGGGAGTGTTCACAGTCACCTCGGGATGAGCTTTTTCAAAGGCGGCCGTGGCAGAGAAATATTGTGGAATGCGGCGGCGCTGTTGTCGTTGGCAACTGCGTCGCCAAAACCACAGCCTTGCTCCGGTGCATTCTCAGCAATAGCATCGAGGGGACCTGCGCAAAACCCGGTCTTGAATCCACAGCAGCCCAGAGCACAGTCTGAGTCGGTGGTACAGGCGTCGCCTTTGATCCCGGTACCGGGGAAACGGGGAATGACTGCAGCAGAAGATATCAACGCGACTGCAGGAGAAAAAAAGTCGGTTAGAGGAAAATGATTTCCGGATAACGTATGCGACGCACTGTTGACCAAGAGGAGGACGCGCCTGATGGAAAGAGACATCGTCAACGAGGTGTGATAGTGGAGAAGGAGAAGTGATCCAAAAAAGCCGCCGAAAATAAACACACCCGGTGTGTAGTGGATAGATGAGAAAGTGAGGGCGAAAGAGGGCTCTGAAGAGCCACGCCCAGTCCGGGGACGTTAAGTAGAAACCGCGGCGTGGCTGTACAAGGTTGAAGGCCTTCTCCGGCTGCCAACCCCATTGAAAAGTGCGACAACTCCGGTCGACTATCCAACGGTTCGGGTCGGATACTCTAGTGTGGGCTGCACTTTGCCCATTCCTGGACGAGAATGAAGCAGTGTGCCATGCCGCTTGCCTGACTCAGGTGTCAACGGTGACGCCGGCTGGCCTCTGCGGAGTGTATGGGTGTTGGCCGACACTGATTCGCCGCTCTGTCGTGAGGGCGTTGTGACGAGGAACGCGGGAATGAGGCCGACAACAAGACGCCGATCGTCGTATCTCTGCAATGAGAATGTGCGACCGGCCACTGTAAATCACGTACATCTACACGGCGCCATTTAAATGCATAGCCGGGACTCAAGAATGTTGATGTTCACGAAAGGCTGCTTGGTAAAATTGAATCCTCTTCGTTAGCTTCTTTCGGCTGATACGGTGAGCGTTCGTCAGATGATAGCAGAACAAGGGCACTTGCCACTGAGCAGCCCAATTTTATTTCAAATTATCCTGGACGCGTTGATTGATCAATCCACGGTCATCCGTCTGCGCATTGCAAATTCACGAGCACACAACTCGGGAGGAGATATTCAGGATATAGGATACAGACGGAACGATTAGATCTTGAGGCTCGGCCTGTGAAAGAATCAGACAGAGGGAATCGGTAATGCGGTTGTGCCAACCTCATGAGGACCTGTCCCGGACAGTCTCCCAGCGCTCATAAAAATGGAATGCATCTTCCTCCCACCCAAAATCGTCTTCCTGGTATATCGTCCGGGAGTAAAGCTTCAGAGAGCTGGGGGAAAAACGCTCGATATGAAGGTTCCGACCGCAATGGGGTCGAGGATAGGTGAATGTCCGACTCGCAGTTTGTGAGGCCGACGTGCGAAATCTTGGTTTGTCGGGATTTCGGGCGGGTAGTGTGAGTGCATTGAACTCGATTGCTAGGGACTCGAGCTCGGGGCAGTTGTCTGCGAAGATACAGAGCGCGGAGAGAGTAGTGCGACGTTCGCCGGGTACAACCTCGTCGGGTATCAAGTCCAAGTCATGGAGATTGGGCCATGCGCGTGCAATGTCCAAGGCACTCGCGTCGTCGAGGTCGAATCCGCCGGGTATGTGAAGGGTTGAGACTCGTGAGGTGCGGGAAATAGAAGAGGGTATGCAGCAGGGCATGCTTTGCCATCCACGAATCCGGCAACACCGCGGAGTCTTCGGCGCTGTAGATGTTGATGTGGAGCGAGCTTATGGACGCGCGCGGCAGGGTCTGTTGCACGACTCCGTACAAGGATGCAATGACAGAGAGACGAGGCAATGTGACGGAGCAAGTGACCATCAAGTCTGCGAGCTCCGGCGGGGAAAGAGAGGTGATGCATGAAATCGCCAATTCGAGCGTGCGTGGCCATAATTCGAGACGTGTCAGGCTCAAGAACCTCGGGTCGCGAGATGGCGGCAAGGGAGTGAATTCGTCGAGGTTTTCCACCATTAAATCTTTTAACATGGGAAGAATTGCCAGATACTCGAACGCTGATTCGTTCAGGTCGTGGACACGGAGCGTGTCGATGCGCTGTAGTCCACGCACAAAGAACGAAATGACTGTGTGAATATGGTCGTGGAAATCGGCACGAGTGTCGATAGCATCATAGGAGACATCTGCGCTGGTCAAAGATGGGCACTGTCGGGCGATGCTCGGGAGGATGGACAGATGTGAGACGGTGGAAGGGAGATTGATCTCCAGCTTCCGGAGGCGGGGTCCAAGGAAGATGTGGATGTAGGGGAACAGGCAGCTGTCCAGATACGACCAGCCGAGAGACCGAAGGTTAGGAAACAATGGCAAGGGGTGACAAAAGGCCAAGATTTCTAGAATCTCTTCGGGCGGTAGGTCTGAATCTTCTGAGAAATCAAGAATCTTGACCCGGGGGGGGAGGTAGAATAACGGACGCTCCCAGTCTGGGGGAATCATTGGCCTTGTAAGTTCCTGTAGTTTCCGGTCCTCAGTAAGAAGAAAGCTGTTTGGTAGAATGCGTGTGAGCATACCAGATGCCGCATTGAGCGTCCACGAGCGGTCAGTGGCTCACTCCACAGGTCTACCGGCATACATCGCACGATATTAACAAATGAATATTGCGCGCCCCACAGATTGTCAAGAGCAGGGTTCAGAAAAATTTTGGCGGTTCTCGCCAGGACAGCGAGATCTTGGCGTCCAGACACTCCGTGTTCACTGGTATCGTACCCAGAAGGTATCTGAGAGCAAACGAGTTCAACGAGTTCGGGAATTTGGAGCACCCGATGCATGACTGGCTTGGAGGTGCCTTGTCCTAAACCCGTGGTGAAAGGAAGACGAAACGCGTAAAGCTGTGTTGTGATGTTGACTATTGCTTACCCTTATTGACTGATATTGACTTTTCGCCTCTTGTCTTCTTCCTTGTCCTCGAAATCTACAAGCATGCACAGAGCGCTGAGAATACCAGATTATCTACGCCCAGATATGCCCGGATCGCAACTGCAAACTGGATAAAGATGTATCGCGCGATCTTGCCAGTTTGGCGAAGACCTGCACCACTCTCAGTGTGCCTGCACTGGACGCGCTCTGGTGTTTCCAAGAAAGTATCCTTAACGTTCTTGACTGCATGCCAGACGGGCTCTGGACAAAGGACCGGGTAAGTCCACCGATTGTTTCTACACACTAGTAGGAATAACGACTGCTTGGACAGACACTGCTTCGACCCATCTTGCGAGCCGACTGGGATCGACCACTTTTGTACATGTACCGGGTCAGAATCCTTTCATGCTATGCGGGGTCCCTGCCATGGACTCCGAATATTACGCTCGTCTTTGAAATGCTGCATACATCTCTCCCTACCACGCAACTATTTCCAGACCTTCGTCGTCTCCGCTGGGTTTTTGACGGCGCGGACTCTCCCCTCTCACATATACCCATTCTTCTTGCTCCAGGAATCACGAACATCACTCTGGGCTCAGTTTTCTCTATCTCTCAGTTAAGCCTCCTTCCGACTATCGCAATCAAGTGCCCGTCATTGACTCACGTCGAGTTTTTCCACGCCCCGCATCACCCAGAAACCGGTCAATCGCAGGCCGTCGCATCCTTTATATGTGGCTCCAAGCGTCTCCAGTCACTCGAGGTGTACCATCTCGATCAACCCGCCTTTGACCATCTCGCGCATCTCCCCGACCTCCGAACCGTTACTCTCTGGATGCCGCGGTTTACCCAGCCAGATTTTCTATCGGGTCGTAATATCGAAAAACCTGCATTCACCGCTTTGCGTGAACTCGAGCTGCAAACTGCACCATCGCAGTCCGTCTTGGCGTTTATTGCTTCCTTGTGCCATTCGCCACTCGAATCGCTCGACATCGAGATCACCCCACCGCCGGATGCCACTTCACTCGGACAGATTCACGTCGCGCTGAAGCGTTATCTCCCTTCAGCCTCCCTCACCAAACTCTGCATCACCAGCGATCCCATCTATCCGCCGGAGATCGCCCCACCCGCCCTTACAATGGAGGTAATACTCCACCTGTTCCACTTCACCAACCTCTCCTTCGTGCACCTGCGGCCGCCGAGCGGATTTTCTTCGACGACGATGCGGTGCTCTCAATGGCCGAGGCGTGGTCTCGCCTCCGCCATCTGTCATTGTTGGCGTCCAGACCGCCCCGCGGCGCGACTTACGCAGCCTCCTTTTCCTCGCGCAACGTTGCCCCGATCTTGAATACCTCGCAATGCCCGTCAACGCGCTCGACGTGCCCAAGGTCGACACCGTCTTAGCCACTGCGCGCGTCCTGCAGCACAACCTCACTGTGGCTCGTAGCGGATTCCCTCATCGACGCCACATCCCCGCTCCCCGTCGCGCGCTTCCTATCCGGGCTCTTCCCGAAACTCACTAGGATCGACAGCTCTGTGGAGGAATGGCTGGAGGACGAGGATTTCGACGACGAGATGGCGTATCATTGGGACGAGGTGGCGGCGTATCTTCCGGTGTGTCATGAGATGCGGGAGGAGGAGCGGTTTGGGCAAAGCAAGTTATGTGTGAGAGGGCGCATCGTGAGGGATCTATTGAGGTATAGGTGAGTGGTTTATCGGTTTCGGTCGGCTGCTTGCTCATCCATGTGTGATTGAGGAGATCGGGTATCCACATCTCTTGACAGACTCGGTCGAGATCTTGTACTTGCTGCTAAATAACTGGATTAAGTACTGGCGCGTTTGGCACGAAGTCCGCCAACTTCCAAGGTATGTGATGAAGAGCGGGACACGGATTCGAGACATTTGACCGCTCTTTCACTGATTGGCGCTTACAGAACATATTCGCACATTGGGAATTGATGACCACTCCCTCAACCATCCATATCACTGACCTATGCCACTACTGTACAAGAACCAGGAGCGCTGAAACGGGCGATGAAACGGAAAGTTACGCAATCTGTTCTTGTTAGGCCGCCCAGAACTTTACGAATGAGAGTTTGCACACACCAGAAAGCTGCTTTGCGTTTCGGCTTTGATTAGACTACAATTTCATGGTCCCGAATTCCTTTTATTTCCCATAGTTTCTGACCTACAGGAGCCGTTCCTGATACTCGTATTCGGGAATATCTTTGGGTTCGAATTTTCCGGCATCAACGCCGTGGCAGTGCAGTGATTCTGCCACGGCAATCCCCGGCGCTGCTGCTTCTTATCATCATCATCTCCAAGCTCTCGAATCCCGGTGGTTCGTGTTCTGTCGTTCCTGGACGTCGTATATCCAGTCAGCTCCCCTCGACCCCCACGCACACGGGCTCCTGAACTATCCTTCCGCTGCGTATGACGTTTCAAAAACCTCCGTGCCGAACTACGGACTAATAATGGACTTCCAGCAAAGTCTGTTTCCTCGGTATACTGAGCTGGCAACGCCACCCACGTGTTACCCTCCTTGTCTCCCCACTCGATCTCCGATGCACTATTCTCTGCGTTTCGACGCTTTGAATCGTCTGCCACCGCATCTCCGTGTCAGTTCCCTTCTCTATCCCTACCATGCACCACTTATGGACTCATATTCTTCAGGGAATGGCTACTAGCGCTGCAGCCGGTTCCTTGGAACAACTCCAAAGGATCTACTCCCTCATGTCTCATTCCAGCAATACGGGCACCAGACGGGAACTGTTCCTTCCAGTCTTTTACGCAAATCTGGACAACACCGGCATTCCTGTCGATCCCATTCCGGAACCTGCAGATGAAGGGGCTCTGTCACGCACAGCGCGAGCTTGGCTGTCCATATCTGCTCTGAATTTGCTACAGCGCAAGATCCCACGCGGGAGCATATATCGAGATATGGCGTGGATTGTGATATCCCTGGTTCTCCGACCGAAGATGAAGTGTGCACGGCGCTTTTCGGCGTTATCCGCGAGGGGGTAGAGTGCGCGGAGACCGCCAAACTGATGGACTTGACCCCAGGCGTTCGCGCTTTCGTCCCCCGGGCGTGGGCAATCTTTCTGCGGCGACGTCCTCTGATTTCGTCGGACCTAAATTCCCTCTGCCACTTCATCGGACGTGGCCTACGGCCCAGACCGCTCCCCGCCATGCATCGTGAGGAGTATATCGAAGGGGGGAACGGATGTACAAATCTAGCAGCTCTGGCCCTCGAACATCTTGCTACTGTTATCGGGACGCGCGATGTGCCCCTGAATATCCGGACCTTGGACGTGACCCTATTTTCCGTGTCGATATTCTTGGATGACATGTATGATGGCCCCTCAGGTCCCTTTGTGGAGGCTCTTCTGGCGCAGGGATTTGCTCGGTCCCTCGTGTCAACCGTGCTCATGTTGAACCAAAACAGCCACCTCCTCGGAGGCGAGATAGCCGATGTCGTGGCCAAGATGTGCTTCAAGTTGCTGGTCCAAATATCACTTGCACCACGGGCCAAGCGAAGGATAACAGAGGCCTGTGGAGCGGGCCTGATACGAGCAATGTCGGCTTCGGTACCTGGGCGCCGGGAACTATGGATCCCGACCAGGTAGAGACCTCAAATGCCCCGCGCGATCTCCTGCGCAGCGCTCTCCCTGGAATGATGACATACCTCCCTGTGGTTTCCCACATTGCCTTGGCGCTCGCCAGCCCGGAAGTCCAGCAGATGATAGGTTCGGAGCTGTTCATGACGGCTATCTGTTCGACGATTGGAACTGGTTTGCCCAACTCGCCCGGGAGCGGATCGAAGTCTTTAGATCGTTCGAATCGGTCACGGAGTCCCGAGCCTGTGATAAACACGCAGGTCAGTCTTTCCTGGAACATCATCGCTCATTATATATTTACCTCCGTCTGGCAGTGCTACGCGACACATAAAAGAACAGACTTCAAGCGTTGCGCTGGGTGTCAAAGTGCCT